>OW388300.1:9686875-9952799 GCA_936450465.1 Gibbula magus
CATAAAACCATTTTTCGACATACATGTATATGTTGCACCCAATTCCTGGAATTGCCTATTCCCTGGTATGGGCAACCAGATAACATGGCAATCACTCTGCCTCCATGCCCACAAGGTACATAACCCTTCCCTTCAAGATCTATTGAATGTATGTAAAACCAAATACAGACAACTCTGCTCTAGCCGACTGTACCCAATTTTTCTTCATAGAACTCAAAATTGTTAACTGAATATAAAATACATCCACAATGACTCGGAGTTCATACTGACAACACGAAGATGCACATTACCGATATCCTCCTCCCCCTTCCCCATTCCGCCAGGTCTGTTGAATGTAAGTAAATCAAAATACATATAGAAACCTCCAAATTACCCAAAACTAATTTCACAGTGCACCTAAACCTTGATAAAAACGTCCAATGCATGACATTTAATAAAATAGTTCCTTGAGCCTATCTGAGAAGTGTCTGTTTATGTCTGTTTTTACATGGAATCTGTGGTCGAGATATCACCACAAACTAAAATAGGGTACAGAGGTGCACCTTATCTAGTTTGTATTACCAGATGTATGTGGAACAGATATGGATATTCATAACTTACTCATCTCAGTCATATTTGGGGGCAAACTCATTTTTTTTATCTTTGATTCAATCTTATCAAGCACTCCATAAACTTTGATTCAGTGATATCACATACTTCATAAACATTGATTAAATTTTATCACGTATTTCATGAACTTTGAACACCTTATCATTGAGTAAGTGGCTAGCTTATGTAAGTATTAACTCTTACAAACTTTATTTATTTAAACTTTTATTTGATGAACGACAAAGGGTTAATTGAAAAGCTAATTGGATACACAATGGGTTTTATTTAGGAACAATGTAAGCTTGTTTCCAAATGAGTCATTTGATGTTAATTCTCGCAGTTGGGTGTGCACTCTACAAAGTTTTAAATGTAGTCGAGCTGATTTAATTTTCTAATTCTACATCAGTAATTATATAAATTCCAGATTTGACAGATTCGTAAATATGTCCACCCAGATTATCACAAATATAATCAAAAGAATTAAATATGGATTGTTTGGATCGGAAATCATATAATACTTGTCACTATATTAAATTATTTCAATTAAATCAAGAATGTATTTGTATTATTTCATTTCAATCCTTTACCATTATTTTATACATAGTTTAGTTTATCTTTATAAAGAATTCCAATTCAACACTGCCTTAACCAAGCCTGTTCATACTGCATGTTAGGTAATTCCCAGGTAAATGTTGACTGATACCTGCTGCACCTTAATTACATCTCGTTAAGGTGTGTCAGGTAGAACAGTGCTTCACACCTGGACGTTAGCACCTCACGTCTGCAGGTGTCGCTAAATAGTCTACCTGTCTGGTTGATGGTCTACCTGTCTGCTTTAATATTGATTTCACCTTAACGAGAACAGTAACAAACCAGGTAGTTGATATTCACAGCAATGAGCCACTTAGTTATATATAGTCACTTCGCATGCTGTCTCACTGGGTTATTATCCTATGGTATTTATTAATATATTCTAACCTTATGAATAACACGTTTCATAATGAAATTTAGGTCATATTTGGACGGACACTTTTATAAGTGTGTGACACTTAAATAAAATAATCTTATTCTAATAACGGTTTTATGCCAGTTTGTTTTTATTGTGATGAAATACAATACACTGCCCTACTATTCAAACAAATATATTGGTTATATGGTATACACAGGTAAGTAATCACATTCGCACATTGACGATGAAACTTTGATATACTATTAACAATTAACTTATCAATACTCTTGTATATTGGTAGTCGGACATCACACCTTGATGATGTAACAGTGATATACGCTATTAACAATTAACTTATCAATTTGTATATTGGTAGTCGGAAATCACACCTTGAGCGTTAACTACTTCTTGTTTCTGTTTGATGGGTAGTTAGTTACACTCACAATTTTCAGAACTGAATTCACTTCTCACTACTGATTTGTTTGTTTTCACACCTGTGTTTAACATATTAGAAATTTGTCATTAAACACCTGTGTACTTGTAGGCAGATATTTACACTTTATTCATGCTATTTCAAATGTACTTTGTTATTCACAGTTATCCTGTAGAATGACTGACATTATCCCCAAGTTTGAATAAAAGATAATGCGTTTGTATTTACACCTTTCCGGTATTTGGTAATTGACACCTTTAATAAATATACACCACACTAATAGGTAATTGTATCACTTGTCATTTGTATGCTATCATTGTCTATCTAACACCGATGGCTAACATTTAACAATAGAACAATCACTTATGCCTTGTAAGTTTTAGAGTATATGCTTACTCCACCATCAGAGACTACAAAGATGGGATACATACATAGTTACATTGCTTGAATACCTGTCTAAATGGATTTTAATTTCAAATAGTCCAAACTTAGGTGTAAGCATTTTTCAAAGCAGACAATCGAACTATTGCTTGACAGGTAAGTATTCCAGTGTTTAATATTCAAACACACAAATCTCTATGTATCTAGGATTGCGAGTGCATAGTTTAAAGTGTGCACTGTTTGGTTCAACAATGGCTGGGAGAGAGATCCATGCCATGTATTAACTGTCATTAAAGGGAAGCAGCACTTAACTGGAATCCAGGATGTAAAGAAATAAACATGTGCAGAATTCTGATTTAGCAAAGGCGTGTAGCTAACTTATAGAGGGTAATGTCTAACGGGACAAGAGCTTCCAGGGATATCTATCAGGTGTATTGAACAGCAACTAAAAGTCTTAACAGATCAAGTGAAACTCCAGGATTAGATTGAAACATGTGTAGAATTCTGATCTGAAGTGGATGTGTAGTTGTACAGTTTCTGGTAACAGTCCTACCATTAGTGTGGCAATACAGGAGTTAACGCCTACCATGAGTGTGGCAATACAGGAGTTAACGCCTACCATGAGTGTGGCAATACAGGAGTTAACGCCTACCATGAGTGTGGCAATACTCAATTTAACGCCTACCATCAGTGTGGCAATACTCAAGTTAACGCCTACCATCAGTGTGGCAATACTCAAGTTAACGCCTACCATTAGTGTGGCAATACTCAAGTTAACGCCTACCATCAGTGTGGCAATAAATGCTTACTATCAGTGCGTCAGTACAAGAGTTAACCCCTACAATGAGTGTGGCAATACTCAAGTTAACACCTACCATCAGTGTGGCAATACTCAAGTTAACGCCTACCATGAGTGTGGCAATACTCAAGTTAACCCCTACCATCAGTGTGGCAATACTCAAGTTAACACCTACCATGAGTGTGGCAATACTCAAGTTAACCCCTACCATCAGTGTGGCAATACTCAAGTTAACGCCTACCATGAGTGTGGCAATACTCAAGTTAACACCTACCATGAGTGTGGCAATACTCAAGTTAACCCCTACCATCAGTGTGGCAATACTCAAGTTAACGCCTATCATGAGTGTGGCAATACTCAAGTTAACACCTACCATGAGTGTGGCAATACTCAAGTTAACCCCTACAATCAGTGTGGCAATACTCAAGTTAACACCTACCATGAGTGTGGCAATACTCAAGTTAACCCCTACCATCAGTGTGGTAATAAATGCTAACTATCAGTGCGTCAGTACAAAAGTTAACCCCTACCACCAGCAAGTATAAAAGTTAACCCTACCTTTGCCATCTGCGCCTGGATGCCCTGACTCTGCAGTGTCTGGACGGCTGCTTCTGCTGCCTGCGGGGACTCGAAGTCAACAAACCCATAACCTGCAGGCCAATAACACAGTGTTATAATCATAAAGACATATGTAATACATTGTTTTTCATTTATCTTAACTAAAGCACTGGTACATTCAAGCTCCCTGTGGGAAGAAACATAATCTGGGGAAGAGGGAAGGAAATCTCTTATAACTTATATCATGTAAAACATTGTAACACAATGAGAGATCAAATACACCATTGGTGGTACTGCAGTGTTGAATGCACCTAACTTCAAGATATGAATGAACAAGATATTAATCTTAAATCATATAAAGAAGAAAAAGTAGCGGGGACTCGAAACAATTAAAAATAACCAATAGAAATCCTCTGAACACAAAAAGATCTCAAGTCGAGTTAGGGTCATAAATTTATTAAGCGGACATCATAGAAAATGAATCATTTCAAAGTGATAATTGAAAAATCTTATTTTTTGGCTCCAAGCTTAAATGGAGCTGCCTCAAAAAGTTAATAATCTTTTAAGGCGGGATGAAAAGAAAGTGACATCGCAATCTAGACTGGTGACTTGTGTCGTAACACTGAGCTATGCTGATGTTCCTTTTAAACCCCAATCACGAGTAATTAATATTTTTATCAGGAAAAACATTGCAATCATTTGGGCTTCAATGATATTGATGGATTAAGGAATATCGACTATTCAAATTCAAGAAAGTTAAATTCTTTGAAGTTTTCTGAGCTTGAAAGCAAGAACAAGGAAAAAACAGCTTGACATTTCACCACAATGAAAATGTCATTAGTAAAAATGCCTTAATTCTTTCTTGATTAAGCTTAATTCAAACCGTCATCACTTTCGAATCAGGAAAACTTTTAACCATTATCTGAGCATGTTGCGTATCAGTAAGTTGTGGTTTTGTTTCTAAACTAACTTTCAAACAAGAAGAGTTGTTACTCTTAAAACATTCTAAAATCTTACGAATCATTGACGGCATTTCTCATTAGTATTTTGTGAAGAAGTTTAAATCGTGTACCACAGATCTAATCGGGGATATCAGGGCTAGTTGTCCGACAGGTAGTACTCAGTATTGATTGATCGATTCATCCGGTCCGGGACGTCAGTTTGAACAGCGGACAAAATCAGCAGGATGTGAAGAGAACTCTTTAACAAGATTTATTTCTAAATGCAAATAAACAGCAATGAAAAGGTCGTTAAGTTTGGAATATTAGCATTTTGATGATTGCAAATGAATGTCGGGATGATGTAATCAGACAGTTCCTAGCCAATCGAGGACTGAGCTGGAATTAGGGTGAAACACTGTCTAAAAGAGGTTTGGTAATCCACTGCACGAGTTGCAGCTCTGTGCAGATTCTGCCCGCCTTAAAGCTTTCAGCGCGATCACCTCCCAGATATACGATGCTACAAATGTGGTCCCGAGGAAGATAGCTAATGATCTTAAAAGACAACTCTTTTTTAAATCGCCTCCTTGAAATAAACTGTTTTTCTTAATCGCATCAGCTACATGACTGCAGACGTAGGAATATACATTCATTTTCCGCTGCCAAATCAATGAGAACATTCGATTGCACCAGCCTCCAGCTTGAAAGAAACTTCTAATACCAGACATAAATTGCCTCCTATCTCATTTGAGTTGTCGAAATAAAATAGCAAATTCTGAGGAGAATTTACCGAGCTGCCCTAATTGATGGGTATTAATCGATGAAGTGGCCTCCTCAGAAATCAGGTCACTTATTAATCAGGCGAACTCTGTATATGCAAACATTTCGTAATACATCCAAAACACGAAGGGAGATAGGGGGATGTTACCCACGGCAACTGAGGAATAATCAGATTGATTTCTGAGTTCTGGTCTGTGGCCTCGTTGGTTTGTCTGCGTAATGAAATCATTCTGTTATTATATCATGTCAGAGGGAAATGAATCAAACTTGGGCCAGCTCTCGGAAGACGAACTCTCTGGTTGGCGAAGAATCTGATTAGTTGTAATTCATATCTCTCGTTATACGAAATTGCTTTTTGATTAGCTTGAATTTTTTTCTTTCCTTCTTCTAAAGCCTTTCTTTTGTAAGTGTATAATTATTTTGAAAAGTTTTAGATGACTTTAATTTTATGTTTTTAAATTATATATATCTTTACATTCATGATTATAAAAATTTGTAAATGTTTTTGTAGTCAATGATTATAAGTTAAAAACAATCTAGTACCCTTTTATCCTTCTATAAAGTCTATTATGGACATGATGTAGTTTGTCATTTTATGTCCAAAATATGTTCAAGTTTAGTGTTTGTAACTCCAAACACTACACTCATCCTATTTATCTTATTCAGTGCTGTAGCTATTTTGATGATCTGAATTCCACCGATCATCTCTCTATTATATATCTTAAATGCCCATCCAGATTATTTACATCTGCACCTAAAACCTGTTCTGAGGAAACTGAGACAAGCTATTCTTTCCACTTCAAATTAGCACACAATCCAAATTCCACCGATCATCTCTCTACATATAATGCCCATCCAGATTATTTACAACTGCACCTAAAACCTGTCCCAATCAAAGCTGATCCAAACCCCAACTTCAGATGACCGGTGGAGAGTCAGGTTGAGGCCAATAGATGAGCACCTTGCACCGACGTGCCAACCAGAGTGACCCAGCGGGACTAAGTGTCAGCGCCATCTACCAGAATTATCACACCCGTGTGAGCAGCGCCACCTAGCGGAATTATCATACCCCTGTGATCCACCAACAAGACGTCTTGTACGACGAAACTTTTGTGTGGGGTCAGGAAAAGAGAACTCTCAGCCTGAGTGTGATGACGACCCCGGGGTGTGAATACGCCACGTGTCTCCATTGGAACATGACAGGAATACTGATATGGTTCTCTCTCACCAGGTGGCAGCACTGGCCACGTCCTCACAGCTTAATGCTTTACAAATTCGTTTTTGTTTCCAATACTTCCTTGAAGTTTTAACATCTTAATGTACTCTTGAATTCTTTAGTGCCTCAAATTCAAAACCTTAATTGTAAAAGACTTCTTAAAGCTGTAATAGGTAGATCTTTGGCTTTATTATTTATTTAATCATAAGCTTTGCTTTTCGCTGAATAACAATGATTTTCATTTTAAAAACTGGCAAAATTCGAAAATAAGACACATATTGCCATTTCATATTTTCCGAAATTAATTTAAAAAAATATCTGTATAAAATTAGTTTGTTACAAATAATCAGACCTACATTATTTTATACACTATGTATTGACATTTGAGATCTCCCTTCTAATCTCTGCCAATCCGGCCCAGGTGTAGTGGCGGTCATTTCCCCGTCACACCTTTCTTAAGTGTCACCTTAACGAGGAGTGACCACAAACTGTTTACTTCTCCTGCCCGACAGAATTATCCTTGCTATCCCAACAACCCCCGGACCAGGTGAGCTATTATTCGCTGCACGCACCCTCAGCCTCACTCTGGGATACAGGTATACCGTACACGGTCTCGTAGATGCCATGACATATGTCTTCTTAACGATACTCTTCAATTGAAATAAGTTTTTTACAATTTGAATTAAAAAAAACCCACCAGTTATCCAGGGCCTGTACTTCGCTTATACCGTCGGACCCTGTTTACCTTTACAATTACAATTTATGACGATGTTGTGAGAGTGACATAAATGTTTTTATTAATTTGATACGTGAACTGATGTATTAAATCAATACTTTATTATTTTCTTGTCTTTTGGTTAGATATGTATGATTCAGATAAGCGCAGGGCTATCTGGACATTTTAAACTGTTACCAAATTGTGTGGATAAACGGGGTCTAACTGTACAGTCAGGCCTTGATAATCGGAACGCTTCCGTTTTTCATAAAAAACGTTCGGATAGTGAAATGTTCGGATTACTGAGTACTGAGGACTACTAAAGAGATAAGTTTGGTTACATCTTCCTACCGTTCGGAAACTGCGAGATTCGGATTATCGGTGGCCAGATTATCGCGGCTTGACTGTATATACAAGTGTAGTAAGTTATAGAAGAACTACTTCTTTCGGTAAGAAATAAATTACTTTGGGATCTATTCAATAAAAAACTGTATATTGTGCAGCACGCACCCCAAGCCTCAAACATCTTCAGGGGTATTATTCACTTTCAAACCACTTCTTCAGGAAAGAAAGAGCGAGTGAGTGATTTAGTGAGTGAGTGAGAGAGTGAGTGAGTGAGTGAGTGAGTGAGCGACTTCTTGTTTAGCAACGCTTGGGCAATATCACAGCCATTAGCGGCGAAGGAAAGAAAGAAATGCTTTGGTATGTACTCGAGCAATTACGGTATTCTCTGCATCACACCCAAGCCCAGCTCATATCTACAGGTGTATTATTCGTAGACCAACGACTTCTTCAGGTGTGTACAATCCGCCAGGTAATCAAACAGCTCAGGTAGAGCAAACACTGCGACACTATTGTTCCCGACGTTATAGGAATGCTTCGAGATTCAATTATTTTTTCATGCCTAGGCTCAAATTAGTCTTCCATCAAGTTCATTATTTAGTTAACTCCTTTGCAGAAGAAGGCGGCTACAACAAATAAATTTCGAACGTACTTACACCTGGTTCGTATTGTGTGTGCATTGTGTAAGGCAATCCCGTATTAGATTATGTGTCAATATCGTTGGAAGAATTTGCACTGAATCTTAGTGTGGGGAGTGGAACCTGATGCAATGGGAGTTATTAACTGTGCAATATGACAATGATCTTGAACACAATCGGCTGATAGTTTATAGGATTGAATGCTTTCAGCTAAGACTTGTGGAAGGTTTGTAACTGAGAGAGAAAAGAGAACTGTACTCAATGTCAGTATTCCTTGCTTCAAATGTTTTGAAAGAAATCCTAAAAGAATTTTGTAATTTGGGATTTTAGTAATAGGAAAGTTCAGAAAAGTTCATGTCATTTACAAATAATCATACAGAACAATTCATCAATTCTGATGATCAGCAAAAGTTGCAAAAATGAAAATATAGAGTATCAATAATGTATAATGTTATAGGAGTAACATACTGTACATATTTAGTGTCACCGGTTACAAAGCCATGTCCTACAATGGCAAATCCAGAGGGTGGTTCAGGGAGTTCGGGTGGTTCAGGGAGTTTCGGGTGGTTCAGGGAGTTCGGTCGGTTCAGGGGGTTTGAATCCCCACCTTTTGAAACTTTCGCGTGCAAATTTGATGGAACCCCCTGGTGAACCTCGCCCTTTTCAATGAGTGAACCCCACTTTAAAAATGTCTGGATCTGTCGATGCACCGATTTCACATCTTCAGAGAGATAATGCTGTTATCCAAGGCAAGTGTGGAATAGTGTATGTTTATGTGTAATCATTCTTGGAAGGATTAATTGAAATTGAGTGATTAGAAATTTAAACATTAAGATAAGAGTAAAAGTAGAAGAAAAAGGTGAATTTTATACTTAAAAGGTGAAGGTGAATTAAAATTGACTTACCTTTGCATTTATTTGTATTTTGGTCAATTATAGCTTTTGTGGATGTAATTTTTCCAAACCTGAAAGAAAACAGAAGCAATTTAAATATTGATGATACACAAAATACTATGTACTCAATTCAAGAGAATAAACTGAATGAAGAGTTTTAAAAAGTTAAATACAAAACTCCCGATGCTCATTTAATATTTCATTATTCTATAATGCAGTGGACCAAGGCTGTCATCAAAGCTCCTCAACACGTGTTATAGATCAAACAAGAGATCAATTTCTCACCACAGTACTCATAATGACACACAACTATTCTCACTGATGGCTAACACAGAGAACAACTGTTTTAATTGTTGTCCCACAGAGACAGCCATAGACGAAAACAACAATCTTCTTGTCATGACACATATCTCCTCCACTCGTTACCTAGGTGACAATTTATGGTAAATGATTTGTATTTTAATATTAATTCTAATTAACTTATGCACAGGTATGTGATATTTGTATTGAGAAACATACGTAACAAATCCGCTGTATATTTGGGAACACGTTTTCTTCAAGAGCACAAATTCCTGTACTTTTTTCAGGATGAGTCCTTGCAAGATTCGAACATACACCCTCTGAGTCAGGCACCAACTGTGCTGACTGTAGAGCTTAATTATCCATGATGTTCCATTCAAATTTGCCCAGACCTCGACCTAACAGATCCCTACCTAACATGATACATCAATTAAATATAAGATTCAATCACAATTTAATTAAACACTTTGTGAAACAATGTAGTTCTGCACCTTCAATACAACGTCATTTATTTATTTATTGCATATTCAAGTCTATCTTTTCCAAGTAAAAACCTATGAATGTTCATTGAATAAAAGTCCTTGAGATATCAACGTGGTATTTAATCCAATGAATTCTCTTTAGCACATTTTATTAAATACACAGTTAATAGGAAGGACTTGTAATTCAGAACAATGAAGGTTTTCCTCACGGTATAATTGTTAGCTTTATTCTTTAACCCCCTTTCTTCTACCTGCAAGAGTTTGGTTCTGTTGAGGTTTCTTTTCAATCGAAGACACATAATTGATACATAATAGGTGCTGCGTTCAGGAAAATGTATTCCTCTTGGGGATGACAATGAATTTACAATGATAGTTGTTTCTAAAATCTGCTTTATTTATAAAATTATGTGAATCAAATCAAAATCTGTAACTTCTCTTCTAACCCATATATGCAGCTTGTAATTTCTCAGTTTGAGGTTTGTGTTATGATATAAAACAGAATCTAATACAATTTTAAGAGAATTCTAAAAATACTCTTTTATTCAATTTTTTTTTATCACATTCAAATCAGATAATTTAAACTCAAATTCAAGACACAAACAGAGAATTGACACCCATTCAAGTAAAAAAACTATTTATTTTGTCAATGTTACGCACAACATCCTAGCAAGAATTTGAAAAAAGCTTAACTCTAAACCTTCAACTGTTTTCTACCAGTGAGGCGTGGAGAGGATGCTACTGTTAAATCTACATAAAGTGTATCATGCTTACAAGACATCCTTGAGATTTTTAAATAACCACAAATGATGTTCCTATTAAAGCTTCCATAGAGCAGAAATAAAACACGGAATGACGCTATCATAAATATTTTCCGACAATGTGCAATAACTTTGTACGACAATATGATAAAAACTTTCCTGCATAGGAATTATATCTCATGCTGCTATTAAAGATTCATCTTTGACCTTGAACAAAACCATCGAAATGTTGCTTTCAACATTAAATATTTGTTAGATCACGTGATATTTTCATACAATATTCTAATGAAAAAGCAGCAGGCACATAAAAGTCATCTCACGTGACGTTCTCATATGATACTTCAATAAAAAAGACATGATGCTCCAACAAAAACTTGGTGCTCGCATGACGTTCTCACACAATATTTTAACGCAATGGGTGTCCGTCTGTCCATCCACCCATTGTAGCCGGCTATATATCGTGCTACCAATGACCCTGATTTCATCTGGGAGGAAACCCCGCTGATACCACGACCCCATCCTGTCTTGTTGTACAAAAACGTGCTGATGGCTGATAGGCTCGTCCTTTCATCTTGAAAACATTCACTGATGGGTGACCAGAAACTCCAAAATGTCTCCCGAGTTCGAAAGGTTACACTGGTTTCATTCAATGTGATCCAGCCCGTATCATTTTTCACTTGATTTGATCAGAAAACCCAACTTTTGTACCATATATCTAGGCTATCAGCCCATATCTACAGGAAGGGTGGTATCGCTTTAATAACTTCTTTGCCTGACATACATTGTATGAATAAATATGGCATATCATATCATCCGTAAAGCAGGTTTTTGAAATATAAAATGTGATATTCGAAATATTTAGCAATAACCTTTTGATTTCTTTTTATCTTTTGGTAGAATGTACTCTTTCACAATTATAATTGATGATGTCATCTATGTTTAAATACGTTATTTCATTAAACCAAATGGTTCGGTTCACTCCTAATGAATCATTGTTTTGGAAATCAGTCATTATTGTAAATTAGAGTCTACGTTTCTCTCAACTTCAGTTGATAATTCGTTTATTCAAACTGGCATACACATCGTTCAAACTAACAATATGATTCTAAAGTGTCATTTATAGGGACAACTATCATTGTAATGAGGCTACATATATCTTATGACACAATTTACCGTCTCGGAGGGGCAATAATAACCCTATCATGATGAAGCCATCGCCAACAATGCTGATTAGCTCACTGTGTAATGCAATATGGCAATTATAAAACAATGGACCTAATTATTTGTCAAATCAATAATACAGTTGTTATAGAAACCTTTACCAATTTTGTCATACGGATAGCTTCATCTAAGCTTGATTAAAGTATCAACGTTGATATCATCATTACCATCATCATCATCATCACCATCACCATCACCACCATCATCATCATCACCATCATCATCATCACCATCATCATCATTACCGTTGTCAGTTTGTGGTGCATCTTCACTGAAATGTCACTCTTGCAGAAGTGGTAGGTATTTTCTCATTTATGTAACTTATAAATGTCTTTTTCATAAGTATTATTATTGTTGTCATTATGTGGTCATCATTATCAACCTCATCTTTAATCTTGATGACATTATTATATGTAATTATTTTGGCCATATTGAAACTCTTTGCTATATTGAAACTAAGAGAACCACTAACATCTCGATCATAATCCTCCAAAATGTTATTCTCTGTTTTTTTGGAAATGATGAAATAAAATGCATGAAATCTACCCAAACTGATCCAATGGAAAGTGAATGAGACCTTTTTAAACTCTGTTCAGAAATCTAGAAAAAGTGATGAGTCAGCTATCATGAGTTTACCACTGGACCAGTTTAAACACCTGGTGTTGTAACGGATGATGATACGTATTATTGTATACCATACACCACGCATAGACTGGAGTATAACAGTATTGTAATATTCAGTTATTCAGCTATTATCAACCAGTGGAGATTGTAAAGATAAATATCAACCGGTGGAGATGATATGAGCAGAAAAAAATCATTAAAAAGAACTAAACATATTTTTCAACAAAGTTGTTTTTATAACTACTTTTGGCATTCCGTTGCTTCAAAACAATTGGTAGTACTGAAGGTAGGGAGGATAAAATGTTCTACTTGAGCTTTGTTGATGCAGAACCTCAGATCGCTATATTTTTGGTTTCACAAAATCTTTTCATAAAAATAGAGTCTTACGAACGTAAAACTTTTAAAAAGTGAAACTATTAACCAAATTATATGAACTGAACCGAGAGCAAAATACAACCCTAACAAAATATTTTCAATTTTTGGGAATGTATAAATTGCACCGAAAGATTTAAGTTCAAGTATTTATAATTTAAAATCGCAATTCACGGTAAAATGAAAATTTGTAAGATTCACAAAACCTGTCTCCAACAAAGATTCCTTCAGATTTCCATAACAACTATGTACATAGTTCTGCTGGAAGTAATATAGTATTCATCCCTTTAATAAATTTATCGATATAAATCATTTTAGGGGTGTAACATTCCAGCTACAACTTCTGCCTGGTTGCCGCTCCTTTATACAGAATGCTTTTAATTCTTAACTTTTATTTCACACAATGATGTTTATGAACCTACTCAGGTGTTAAAAGTTATCAAAACTCTTCTTCATTTGTATTCATTAAACACACTGGGTCCTCTATAGCGATGTGTCAGGTCACTGGTCACGGGCTGAATCTCTTTCATCAAACTGCTCCTTTAATAACTAATTCCTTTCCTCCAACCAACCGTGTCTGCGGTCAATATATTTCTCTTTTCTTTTTTCTTGTAATTAATCCTTTCTTGAATTCAACTTTGCTGTGGTGTTTAATTCTGTTATAATTTTTTTTATAATTTCTCTTCATGTTTAGTCTTTCTTGAATTCTTTATACCTTTTCTACATTTTGCATCTTTGTCCGGTTACGTCATCTCTTGAATTCATTCTCCTAATTTCTCTATAGCTCAGCTATTCCTTTTGAGTTACTTTTTGATAATATTTTTAAAGAATTAATGAAAAGATTTCTGATGCAACAACATTAACGACTCTTTAATGTTAAATGATAGTGCTTTTGAAAATGATGTCTTAATTCAAAATTGCAAATACCATAAAGCATTATTTTCTCCCCCCAAAAAAATATCTCTGAACAAATCTCTGTGAATCAATTATTGTGTTTTTGTAAATGATTACTTGAAATTCAACAATGCTGCGGTAAACACTTTCTTTTCAAAAGGGATTCTTAAACAAGCTTGGTGATCACAAAGCACACACACGGTCACACCAGAATGATTCAATCTTGTTGTGAAAGTTTCAAGTGCCTCCTTATTTCCACTTCAATAAATTTCAATCAAAATCAAAATGGCTGACCATGAACCCCTTCTTCCCATAATGCTGCAGTGAAAAGCTCCATACACTGAACAATAGGATGCTCTTGAGCTTGAGTATTAATCCCTATGTGGCCGTTTGGGTTATGTCAGTGCTACAGCCAGACATCAAAAAGGATAATTGACTATCTTACAATCCAAAACAGATAGCCTACTGTTAAAAACAGGTCCTAGAGTGGAACGCTTGTTCAATCACCCGTTGCATGGTATCTGTCGAGCGGTGTGTTAAACCCTGATTGGCTGCATCCAGAACAGAATCATATCTGATTGTAGTTGGCTAACTAGATGCAGCGGAGTTTGGAATCACTTGTCGACACTTGTACAATCTCATTATCATGTCTTGCACCCATGATCAACAAAGCAAAGAGATCAACAATAATTCAGTGCAGAAATTTATAAATATGTGTTAACTGGTGCAAGATGAGGTCATGTATTTCTAGATAGGACAGTAGATTTTTCACATAAGAAAAGACATCTTATGAATCATTTCTTATTAAAAATTATTTTTCTCATCAAGGGAATATGAAACACTGTTTAATCAGGTTGAAATATTACCATTGTATTGGGAGTTTTTACAGAATTTCATTACATTAAACAAATCTAAATATTATCAATTTCATCATAAAAAAACATAACGATTTCCTGCAACATGATTAAATTTTTCTCTTGTCAGATTTACAAATTATTGACTATCTAAACATATCACTTTCAAAGAAAATGCCTGAAACCAATCAAACCATTACATAATATTCTGACCATTAAATGGGAAAAGCAATTTTATCTGGGCCCCTGCTGTGAATAAGCTTTGATTTTATCTCATGTTTTCACAAGAATAACTTGCGACTGTTTGATAGCAACAACATGAAAATCTCAAGTCACAATCACATCTTGCAGATAAAGCCAGAACATATCAAGATGTTAATTCCCTATCACAACTCAATTCCAGCAATAAGAGGGACGTTATGCAAGTTATTACACCATCAGGAGATAAGAGGGCTACATAGTCAATAAAGTCCAATCTTATAGCACAGTTTCCTACACTCATAAAGTACTTACTCTCCTGTGCAACCCTGCAGACTTATGTAAGACATTCAATTTGTCCCAAGCATTGTCAAGCCGGAGACAATTCAGAGAGCTTGAGACTGCAAATGGCCGTATTTCCCTCCTTGGGGGTGATATGAAATAAGCCTGAGGCTGTTCTCCGTGTTAACTCCCATCCTCATCACAATTTAGTGGACATCAATGGCTTTATAGGCACCAGGGGGGTTAATATACTTAACTGTCGGCGGGTTACCATAGATTAAAGTGAAATATGCCATTGTGGCCTTTTTAGGTCTATTGGCTGTTGGAGGGTTAATACTTTGATGTCTACAGGTTGCTCACAAAATAGATTGAAATATGCATATGTGGTCATACTACTGCTGCATTGAGTGAAGAGGCTTTTGATGAGACTACTGAACGGAAATATGGTTATACACTCTATTTAGATGTGTCTACATAATGAAGATGAAGATTTGAATTGAACGGAAAGATGCTAATATGCTCTATTTAGATGTGTCTACATCATGAAGATGAAGTTTTGAATTGAACCGAAAGATGCTTATATGCTCTATTTAGATGTGCCTACATAATGAAGGTTAAGACTTTGATGTTTTTATTTCATTAATTGAATTGAAAGAACACTATTTGGTCTGCTGACATGAGAGGGGTTAATCAGGGTTGTTCTCTATTTCAAGTACTTTCATCATCTGAACAGATGCACTGGTACCAAATAAATCAACTTCAGGTATTAGAGTCGATTTACCTTTTGTATCAGGTTTTTACCAACTTCAGGGGCATCTACACATTATTCCTTTAAGATAATAGGATGTTTCTATTACATATATTATATTGGCATTAGATGGCTAACATATAATTCTGACTAAGAGTTATTTCAATTCAGACGGAAGATGACCATGTGGTTTATGACAGTTATACCAGCAGTTAGGAGTTAATAGTCTACGCCATGAAGGGTTATCGCATATCATAGATGAAACTGCTGACATGGCACATTTTGATGTTCTATGGTAATAACGATATGGCACTGTATGGTAGACAAAATCAAATTAGTCTACAAGGTGTAATAGTTTTTGGCTTCATGATGGCACCGATCACACGAGATTGGAAGTGCTTGGTCAGCAACAACAGTTTTCTAGACAGGTTGATTGCGCATTAGCAGGTTATCTATCTTAATTAATTTCAGTCTATATTCAAAACATGGCCACAAGGAATGATATCTTGTAATCGATACCTGGTGCCTGGTGATGATGGGGGTCATAGGTGATTTTATATATATGATATTTATAAATTAAGTCATGGAATTTAACATAAATATCTAGTTTATGTTTTGAAACTACAAAAGAATGCAGGTAGTTATGTTAATCAACTGCAGGTAGAAGTCAGTGGCCTGACCAATTTCTTTAAATCAATTATAACAAAACTGGTTTTCATCAGAGACTTAGTATATTCCTAACATAAAATTTGCAAATTACAAATAATTACTTATAAAAAATGCTGCCATTATCAATTTGAACTTAATCAAAAATTTTATACTTCAATGTAAAAACAATTATACATGCATACATATACTCTTTTTTTCAGATTTAGATTTCAATTTTTTTTAAATAAACAATCTGATTCAAAGTAAAGTGAGTTAATAAATCAATAAGGAAAAGTCACACTGAAATACTGACACTGTATCAAGCTGACAATGAAATAGTCCATTCACCTGGCAGGTCAGGTTAAGAATGTTTAGAGCTTGGAAAGGCATTTCAAGATTAAATCTCTTAATCTTCTTGTTGTCAAATTATCATTCCTCTGACATTTCTTAAAAAAAGTTCTGAAGAAATACACACTGTCATCTGAAGGTGTGGGCCTCTCACCCTGTTATCACTTAATGTTAATATAAACATGTTTAGAGTCATGCTGATCCTCACACCAGCCCTAACCATGTAATATAAAGAAATTTTATCATATCTGGAGCGAGTATTTGCTGATACTTATCCATTATCAGGTCTTGACTATATCAAAGTACAGCCCTAGATAAGCATACCTCTGCAAATATGTCCTGTCAAGAGGGAAAGGAATTTAGTGATACTTTCCTCAATGAGGGCATGAGTGTATTTCAAACAAGCCCCTAACATGAGTAAGCATTCAGATAGTAACTGGGATTGAGGGCGAGGGAGATTATAGCAAATTCAGCTCTCCACATGGAAGTGCCCCTAATTCAGATTATATCAGAAGATAAAGTAAATCCAATATTGAGTATAACCCCTTAAGATCACAAGTTTACAAAGCTTCTCAGTTATTACACAGCGATTTTGACATTACTTAGAAAAGCAATGTGAATGACTGCTTGAGAAGAGGCTGCAAGGAATTATTTCCATAGATCTAGTGAAGCCTTCACGTTATTGATTGGAGTAAAAGCCAATAGAATGTTGGAGAAATTTTGAAATTATGAAAAAATATTTTCATAATTTTAAAAGTTTTTACAAGTTTCCTGATTTAATTTTTCAAATCCTCTAAGAAACTTAGACAAAAACCTGGTACTCTTCCATTATAACTACAATAGCTACATAATATATATATATACATATATGTAGATAATGTTTCAGTTGGGTCTACCTGGAAGAAATAGGTTCTTAACAGAGTCTATTGAAGTTATGGGTGTCAAGATAAATCGCTCAGAAATGCAATGCAAGTTTAGACTTGAACTGGTTGCCAGCCCTTCACACTGCAAGTGTTATAGTACTTTTTGTAATACCGTGTGATAAGGACAAGATACTGTAGAAATGCTGTATCATCTATTGTAGTCTATGAATATTGGGTATACTTATGGATTAGTGGGATATAGTTATTTTCAAAATTCTTAACTATAATTTATTGATTACATGCAAATATGAGATTATACCTTCCAATTTCATTAAAACAAAAATACTTTAGTCTTACTGTCCCTTTAGTTTTGTTCGGACCTGTGCCTTTGTCAGCGAGGGGGTTAAAGTGATAAACAGAAATAAACAATTCTGAGGGAAAAAAATTCCCAACAATTGTTTGACCAACATTTGTATGCAAGTGATTGATGAAATTGTAACTTAACTGACACATACACGGTTAATACGTCAAATGGATTCTATTTTGGGAAATCAGCTTGTCTTTCGCCTCAAATGCTTTTTGAGAAATTACCTGAAACGCTGATCCTTTTTTTCTGTGTTTGTGCTCGCAGTTTTACATATCAAAATCAAGTTTTGGTTTCCACAAGCCTAATGGCCCCGGTGAGGCGTGAAAGGAAACCTGACAGTTCTGATCTTCACACACAAGAGAGCAGCGAGCAATGTCCTGACGTCAGGCCACTTGTATGTGTCGGCAGTAGGACAACCCGGATACTCTACTGCCGCTGCACTTGACACATGGTTTGATAGTATTTACCAATGTCCGTGAACGATGTTGATTTTGATGGACAAGAGCAGCGACGTCATGACATCACTGCTCCACATGTCGGTGAAAGGATGACATTGATACTATACTTGCGATATACATGTCCGAGGGTTGGATAAAATTTCACAATTTTCACATCTTCAACCGAAGTGTCACACATGTAATAAAGAAGTTGTAAATCCATAGATCAATGTCTGATTTATCTCGCCGACTTATTAATGCTGACATTCCGCAGTATCAAAATTTAGCTGTTCCCTGGAGCTGCAGATGAGAGTGACCACAGAACTTGACAGAACTCTCACAGCTACACACAAGCATATCAAGAGGACAATTGTTGAACTGATATGCCCTCAGTGACTTATTAGAGTCCTACTCTTAGTTAATCAGGTGGAGGACAATGTTTTACTGGCAAGGTCAAGACAAGGTCAAACTTCAGAAAGGAATCAATGGTAGATAGAACCCAGTGCAGTGAATGAAAATGCTGACAATGCAGAAATCTTTGAATTTGTTACGATGCCAAAATTCAGTAAATAAGTTAAGTTCTTTCATTTTAATTTGCTGAAGTGTATAAAGTACAAATATTTTTCTTGAGTGGAATTTGCAGCGTTCACAAATACTTGCAAAATATCTTTGAAGTTTGCCTACCAAATATCATTCTAAAGACATTTTTTTACAAAGTGACAGTAACATTTAAAAAAATATTTCTTTGAAGCTTGAAAATTTCTTTAACTCACAGAAATTCAGATGTTTAATTTTCAGAAATATAAAGATTTTCTTTGAAGTTTTGGCTGCCAGGTCAATTCTTTATGTCACAATGCATGTTTATTTTGCCCTCTATGTGAGGGAAGGGCACCTGTCTAATGTATGGTAGCCCAGTATTGACATACAACGCTCATCCAATCACTGGCAGCTACTTTCAGTAACTGTATTCCTTTAGGTCAATAATAGAAAGCAAATACAACAGTGCTGGACAGAGAAAAAAGAAAATTTTGGCCAAAGAGATATATTGTAGTTTATGTGACAAAGATGGACAAACAGGAATTCATTGGTGTGATCTGCCTGTCTTTGTGAGTGATCTGCTCTGTGTACTCACGTTCGTCTCCAAATAGGATCAAGGGTATCGTCTACAGTCCTACATACTCCCTTAACGCTCTTCGATGTAACACGTATGTATATGTGCAATTTGTTTATACTGACTTTTGAACTGAATCTAGTCTTCAGGATAAATTGTAGATTAAAATGTTTTTCTAAATTATGAGAATACTGTTAAAGTAAGCTATCATAAATAGATTCCACAGAGGCTTACAAAAATCCTCTAAAAATCGAATATTAAAAACACTACATTTGCTTTTCATTACTAGCACATCCTGGAATATTACTTAGTTAAAGGAAGGGTTCCATAAAACAAAATGGAGGATACTCCGATAGAACCCTCCCTTTAATGAGTTGCAGAGCAGAGCAATGACGACAGTTGGGCACACTGCATGAGGATACAGTGGGGCACACTGAGGATACAGTGGGGCATTCAGAGGAAGGGTTCAGGGGGTTTGAACCCCCCTCCCCCCCCCCCCCCAATGTTAATTTGAAGATGACCCCCAAGGTGAACCCCACCCTTTCAATGACTGAACCTCCCTTTAAAAATTTCTGGTTCTGCCCCTGTGATATGGAGCTTGCATTTTCTGCAGAGCAACAGTGACAGTGGGGTACACTGAAGGAAGAGGGTTTGGGGATTTACCTTTGAGCATCCCAGGAACTAATCAAAGAGTGTACTCACTGTTGACATAATGTGACGAGATCCTTGTCGGTGGTGTTGGGGTTAAGGCCGCGGATGTAGAGGTTGGTTCTGGACAGGTTCTCCCCAGACAGGGACTGGTTGCTGGACTGACTGCTCGTCGTGTTGGGGCTTGCCGCAGGCATGTTGCGTGGTGGGTAACTCTGCAGACAGAAGGGATATGTTAGTATATAGGAAATTCTTCAAAGACTTTTAGAAGTCACTGTGATAATACAAGACAAAATTTAGGAGAACTTCTTTATTTATTTCTCACGTTTCTGGGCTACTTCTTGTCCCTTCTTCTTCCACCTGAAGTAACCCAGATACATTGAGGGAAACAAATAAAGAAGTTGTTATCTATAAGATTCATCATGTATGAAAGTATATTTGTTAAATGTTTGCAGTTAATTGATATAAATATAAATTTGGGAAACATCTGAGGGCTGGCTGATGAAATGGAAAATGTGTGCTGTGGTTGTGGCTACCTGTGGGTATGTTGCATGGTGAATTTAACTCTAGAGGATACGGAAGAATTAAGCAAGACGATAGCAACCTTCCATGAACTAATCTCATCCTGGAATAGTTGTCCAAGACAACAGTCTAGAATATGGAATTACCAAGACCATCTTTATGATAAGTGCAGAGACAGCAAGAATCATCTCGCTGTCAAACACAATAATCATAGGTCTTGATCAACATCAGACTCTGAACAGAACTTATCCTGACAATCTGAAACTATTGCTCTGGCAACGGCAATCTCTGCTGTATGATTCTGACGCTAAACACAGGTTATACAGAAACCTTGTCATAGTGTGTAGACTCTTGTAAACTTTTGTAAACTAAGGAAGGGAAGCCTCAGATCAAGATGTTAACTTGTAGTGAGTCACTGAAACACATGGGAGGAAAGTAGATATTGAAGTTAACTAACTAACAGATACTTAAACTGAAGGAAGGAAATATCACTAGGTTCAGACTACAGCAGCCATACAGAAGAAGACACTTCTACTAAATGACAGCATTTTGTTCTGGCACGTTGTATTCTGTATCCTAATACAACAAGACTATCAAATGCCAAACCCTCAATAATTGATCTAGAGTCACTACAACTGTCCCAATCATATTGATTGAATTATCCGATTCAATGCTGTTTGCTCATACAGGGATACATATCCAGATGATTCATCTTTGAGTCACAGTCTGCCTCCTGGACGAAAAAGTACAATATTCCACATCACTTAAATATTCAATATCAATTCAACACTGGAACCGAAACCAAAAACCATTTCAAAGCCAAGAAATTCAAAGCATATGTAAATCGTCATACAAATTCAGATATTCAATCTTATTTCATAAAAAATTCAGCAAGATCACAAACAGACTTCATCCACGAGATTCCCACATGAAGCCCGAGGGCCTTAGAGACGTATTTTCTTCCTTCTCCCAGCAACAAGCAGCAGCACTTCCTCTTCCTATAGTTCCTACAGCACAGAGGGAGTACCAACTTACAAGACAGAACGAGTGTCTCCCAGAACACAAGGAATCTCCATCGGACCTGATCATTGATCACTGCCTGTATCATCTCGAGGAACTCTTACAGTAGGTATCACTTCATGTAATGGGCGACAGAGGAATACCATATGAATATTTACACAAAACTCATCTCAATAAAAGCTTTTTTACTAATAACAACAGTCGCACTGTCTGAGGGTAGCCATCTTGCGCACATAATGCTTGACATTTCCGAGCAATTACAGTGGGAATGGTTGAATCTGATATTCCAACATAGAGGCTGACATATATTTCAGAAGAGCAATATCACAAACTTGTAATTGTGCTTTTTATAAAACTCATAAAATACATATTTGCATATAAGTCCATGACTATACACCTCATCAAACATACAACCCTTGAAGAGCAGTAACTAACAGATTATACTGACCTGGTAATATATGCAACACGAGCATCATGCATATTTAATGCAGTGTCAATGCACAAAACTTAAAAAATCCTCACCCAAAAGATTATCAAGAAAAATCATTACTTTCTCATTTTTCACCCCAGATGTGTCAATCAGTTTAAAAACTCTTACCACCAAATGCATCAGACTAGTTTGCAGTAATGGAGCATATCTCACCAAAGAAGGTAGAGAGTTACCCACAGTTATATCTATATCAGAGGTTCCCCCCGGGCTATTATGAGTAATTCCGACAGAAAGGTTTAAACTATTATGTGAGACATTGATTTGCCATATGATATACAAGTTGAACCACTTCAATTATGTAACACTAGACACACAACGATGTATACAATATATCACACGTCAATCATTTGTACTACTTAGTTGTCAATAGTAAAACAATAGTTCAGTGTTACAGTCTGATGTAAAATGTAACATGTCAATCATAATACTTAATTGGCAATAGTATAGTAAAACAATGGCTCATTGTTACAGTCTGATGTACAATGTAACACAATTAATTATAATACTAAGTTGTCAATAGCTCAGTGTTACAGTCTGATGTATAATGTAACACGCCAATCAAAAGTAAAACTTAGTTGTTGATAGTAAAACTTAGTTGTTGATAGTAAAACAATAGTTCAGTGTTAGTCTGATGTATAATGTAACACGTCAATCATAATACTTAGTTGTTGAAAGTAAAACAATAGTTCAGTGTTACAATGTAATACATCAATCATAAAAATAATTCAGTTGTCGATAGTAAAACAAAACCTCTGTGTTACAATCTGATGTACAATGTAACTCATCAATATAAGTAAAACTTGTCAACAGTAAAACATGTAGTTGATAGCAGTAATACATTACATTCAGTCAGCCTGGTCAAGGTGAGGCTCTCACAGATACCAGCACACCTTGTTGTTATGTACGCAACATAAAGTACAAATATTCAATTAAAGTGTACAAGTAGGTTGAGGTATGGGCAACATGTCAGTTTCACGAGAACCTACGTGTGATAACCTGTGGCAGTGATAATGGCTGATACTCCATACAGGGGATTATACGACTTGTCAATACACCAATCAGAATGTCTCACCGTCCCATAGCTTCTCTGATAGAGCATCTCACCCATACCGTAGGTCTTGCCTTAAACCATGTGTCTTCTGCTGGGATATACAGCTTGTACACGAGGGATCTTCAGCTGGGATATACAGTTTGTACACAATGTATCATCCGTTATATATCTTCAGCTTGGATATACTGTTCTTAAACTTTGTATGTATGTATCTATGTATCTACACAGTCCAGTCCTGAGTCTCTGAGGCACAGAGGATATTACAGTAGACGTGTGATACAAGAGAATATTGGCGTGTAGTATGAGCTGATATCTCCAGTCATGGCCGATGGAGTGCTGAATATTCCAGCCATAATGAAGTGCACCACGTGTTGCCGCCCATTATATCTCTATGTAGCTGGGTGCTATCAGTTATAGCATATTTACTACACAGCACCAGCTCTCGCTTCCAAGCTGTACCAGCCAAACAACAACAAATATAGACAGATTTAATTTCCCAATTTGTTAATATGCATTTTAATGTCACCATCTGTTCCCACACCGATCTGCCAACCTTTTATCAACTTTATATATGGAATAAGGATGATATTTATAAAATAAACCGGCATCCATTATTTTCAAATTGAATGGTATTCAGTTTGTACATATATAATCCTTCAAGCAATTATCTTTTTTCTCAAATATTATATGAGATCAATTTGAGTTTGGGAACAAACCGGTGATGTTCATTAACTGAAACACTATGCTGAAGTAGGAAGCGGTACGGCTCAAGCAGAGATCAATACAGTAATGGGTAGGAGTAGTAGTAAAGCAAGGGCTCTTATTCAGCAGAGTCTAACTGCTTGTACCACTCAAATCAACAGGTTAGGTATATCTTCACAGAAATTATTTTTCATCGAACAAGAAGTCTTCAGTGAAACTAATGTTGCAGATTAATGGACAGGAATAACGATAATAAAGCATGTATCAATTGATATCACACAACAAGGATCTTTTTAGATATCACACAACTTGGATCTATTCATTGATATCACACAACAAGATCTATCCGTTGATATCACAAAAGATCTATCCATTGATATCACACAACAAGGATCTATCCGTTGATATCACACAACAAGATCTATCCATTGATATCACACAACTTGGATCTATCCTTTGTTATCACACAACTTGGATCTATCCATTGATATCACACAACTTGGATCTATCCATTGATATCACACAACTTGGATCTATCCATTGATATCACACAACTTGGATCTATCCATTGATATCACACAAGGATCTATCCATTGATATCACACAACAAGATCTATCCATTGATATCACACAACAAGGATCTATCCATTGATATCACACAACAAGATCTATCCACTGACACTAAACAACAGGAATCACTTCATTGAATTCACATGAATCATGACCGTATCACCACCGGACCATGACCCCTCTATCCAAAATCACTTGACCGAAACCGTAGTAGCTTAACTGTTGACCAGCATCATTTTCAATACATCATTGTCTTCTCAGAAGTGAATCAATACATCGTCATATTCCAAGTAGTTTGGGGCCTCACCAGGGACAGCGTGGATGCTTCTTTTCACAGTACACAATAACATTGTTGCTGTTCACAAGGTCGTGTACTGATACACTGGTCAGTGCTTAAAGATATCAATGATCAGTGTTTGCACTGTGGGCCAGTCAAGTGGTTGACAATACATGGGATATTGACAATAATGGATGAACTTAATCAAAACTATACATTTCTCGTCATAACAATAAAAACTTGGACTGCCTCTGCATAAAAATGTACTTTGTTTATTTATGAGATTAATAAATAACAAACTTACTTTTTCCTGACAATTCCAATTGTGGATATGGCAATGAGAAATAGACATATATGTCTTAATAGAAATATCACAAACAGTCAGTAATGAAAAAAGTGATCATTTCGAGATCTAGTTGAGAATTAAAGGGCTTTAAAATAAACTATCATTAAAAATGAGAAATTTGAAATAATTAAATTTGCAAAAAACGTGCTAAAGCCCCTTTAAAATACCAAGGCATTGCCCGAAGTATCTAAGATGGGAGTGGACACAAAGTAACACAATAGCTTATAATGCATGACTAACTGGTTAATGTGTATTGTATGCATTCCTTTGACCTATGTCACCATCCTAGCTATATCAATATATCTCATATCCGACAAGTGTCATTTAGATACACCAGTGTATCTTATAAGCTCAGAGAGTGACCTTGACGTTTTGCCTTATGTATCACATGGCTAAATATGGAATATCTTTGCATTTCTTCCTTGAAATTTAAATGCTAAATTTGAATCCAATTATGATGTTATAGGGTACAGAGAAATAATTTACGAGTTTGGGAAATTTTATGAAATTCCAAAGAGATACACAGAGGGAATTAAGGAAGTTATAAATTACATCAGATAAAAATTTAGCAATTTTGATAGTGAAGATTTCATTGTATTGAGATGCAATGAGAGAGAGAAAGCAATGAGATTCAAATACATTCAATTGGTTAGCAGCCTGTTGCAGAATGTGACCCAATATTACCATAAAACATAAAATATTCACAAAACATATTGTCAAAATCTCTCATTACTTATCTTTGTGAATTTGTTAGCATTAATTAGCATAAACTTCAAATACATTTTTTTGTCAAAAATATATTTGTATCTCACAATTCAAATGCATAAGTTTATTTATATATATATATATATCTGTGCTTACACAAATAAAAAATAAATTTTAAAAGTCAACGTGCCCCATATCAAAATGATAAATTTAAATTATTGATAATCAATTTCAAAACATCAAAAGCCTCCCACTCACAAATCTTCTAATCCGGAACAAAAGTTTATCTTCTTTTTTTTCTAGTCCTATATCCAATATCAACATGATAATAGCAGGCAAAAATATACTTCAATACCTCGGCCATAAAAATATCATTTTATCATTACCTCAAATCACATAATCTAACCAAAGAAATATCACCAATGAATTAATTCAATTTTTTCATACAATCCAAGTACCTGAGATGTTGACAGGTATTGACAGTGTGTCCGTTTCACAACTTCATGTGGGGTAGATTCACTTTAAGTGTAACACACTTCAACTACACATACCGACATTGATTTTGTGAAGAAAAAAACGAGACTCGTATCTACTACGTGACAAGGACGCCCCAAGAGCTTTCAGGCTTTTATAAGTGCAATATTCAGCAAATAGATATGGCAACTTACACTCAAAACAGTCTCATACAAGCTTCATGAAGGATTGGATTTTTTGTATTGGCTTTATATCTATATCATTAAATAGGCCAAGCTTTCAAAGCGAATTTTTGGGTTGCCGTGTTGGTCTTCATTTCAAATTCATTGATTTGATTTTGCCAATACTATTTCTTTTTATAAAAAGAAGATCGTTTTATACTTCTGATATCTTTTGTAAAAAGGCTATGCATGAATATTTTGGTTGCTACAATTTCTTTAAAATCAATAATTGCAAAATCTACTTTTCGTTATTTTTATTGTAATCTTTTTAATATTTTAACAACAGATGCCATTTAGTGAACAAATATCACTTTTAATATACCAAATATTACAAATGTTAAACTTCAAAATTCTAAAAAAGAAATATGTACACTACAATATCTTTAATATAATCTCTTTTTTAGTTTCATCATGTTACAGTTCAGCTAAATTTTATTTAACAATTTTCAAAATAGGTAATTTCTCTAACAACCAATTTCCCCGAAATGGTGTCAATATCAATAACAAGCACCTGCTAACAGTCCCATCAACTGTTAAAAGCTTTGTTCACCACGTTAACTATGCCCGCTATCCAGCGAGGGTGTACACAGTAAGGAGTGAGGTATTTATTTGTCATATTATGTCATAACCCACATTCCCGTGGCTGCGGGAATCTGAATACTAAATACATGCACACCATACATTTGGAGACAAACAAATGTTTTTTCTTGACAAACAATGTCTTATTCGGAGGCTAAACAAGTCTGTTTACGAACTATTATTAGTCGACTGGCTCGTCTCATCGACTACCGTTTCTTCTCCCAAACATCTTGACTCCATCAGTATTAGAACGTCAAACAACACCAAATAGCTTAAATATATCACTCCAACAAAAATATGTGCATTATTTTTTTAAATAATTTAAATTTATATTTTTATTGTGTATCTACCAAAAGAAGAGGTGGAAAATAAATAGATGATGAAATTGTAAAGTTGATTTTTGCTCAAATATAAAGACGAAAAATGATGAAATATTGAAAGAAGGAAATTAATAAGTTATTAAATATCATTTAAGAAACAAATATACATTATTGTCATGTTACAGATTATTTATAAATACTTCCCTCATTAGAGTAATGATATTGATATTGATAAACATGAATTATTTTCAAATTTCAAATGTAAATGCATTCAAGTTGTTTTCATATTCAAAATTATTTTACCATATTACTTCCTGAACGAATTATTAAAGGAATTTCACATTATTACAAGACAAGTTTAATGTTTCAGACCATCTCAATACTATATGTTCAAGTTGACACATATAGTATAACAATCAATGCATAATTCACATTTTAGACCACCACATTATGATGTGTTAAAGTTTATATAACAATCAATTTATAATTAAAGTTTTAGACAATCAAATTAAAGTTAAGTTGACATAAATAGTAAGGTAAAAAAAATTTAATTTCACATTTTAGACCACCGCATTATCAATCAATTTCTCATTCATGTTTCAACTCATCACATGATTATGCGTTCAAGTTGATATGGTATCAAAATAAATTTATAATTCAAGTTTAAGACCACCGCATTAGGTGTTTAAGTTGAGACTCATTATCGATGCATGTAACATCACACTAGAAGCCATGGTGATATTGAGTTTCCTACCTGCCTAAACACTTCAACAATAGGTCCTATCATGTCGTCCATTGTACAGGTAACACAATATCCTACCTGTATTACATTCTACCGTCAGATCATTTACCTGCGCCAATAAAAAAGACAATCCTCTCAAATTAAAAGATTCCATTGTCCATTAAATGTCAATTTAAAAAGTCTGTCCATTTAAAATAAAACTTGTTTATTATCCATGAAAACTCAATTAAAACAACAATGCATTCAGTCTGTTAGAAAATATGAAATGAATATTTAATTACTGTCTCATTGAAAAAGCGACAATGACTTAAATATAAAACAGGTCACTGTACCTTCAAAATGATAAAATTGCAAAAAAATATTCAGCATTAAAATAATTATTTATTAATTCAACAAAAAATGTAACACATTTCAAACCAATCGTATCCATCAAAAGTCATTATAAAACAAGTAGGCTATTAGCAAAAAAAAACAATAATGTATTCAGAGAGAATGAAAAAGGCAGTCCATAACAGGCAGTATTTGACAGGAAAGGCAAATGAAACTCATCACTTAGCCTACAGCAGCAATCAATGGACAAGTGGAAAGCAGTAAGCTTGCAAACGGATGATGGAGGCATAAAGAGAAGATTTCCACACCTCTATTACAAAACATCTGTGCTTTAAATTTCTGCTTCAACGGCTGAGGAAAAAGGAACATTTCGAATAAAGCAATCGTGAAATGATGGGGATTTTATTTAACCCTCTGCCCACTGAAGGCAAGTAAAGTTGCCGAGACTATCATCTACAACATGATCTGACAGGTATATAAACAAAAGCGCTCTGAGAATTCGTGGAAATTACCATTGTTATGCAGGAAATTAAATTGTTTCATAACATTTTATCCAATCAAGCAACAATGTTATTATCAAGCATCCAGACTTGTGGGTTGATGAATTATGAATAAGTAATGAATATGCATGTACACAGCAAGGCTAGTGGAAGTACTACAGTTATCAATGGGTGAGATTATGTAGAGATAATGACCGGCTGATAACAGTGTATATCTTCTTGTGTATAACATATTTCCTTCTGATAACTAATCCTCATTAGGGAGGCCAGCATAGTTCTCTGTCAAAATTCATTGTCACTGATACTTACATTATGATGTCACACTGTAATTAAAAATGATGTCATCTGTGACATTACTGTATAATTAACGTATAATAGGCAAAGCTACACATATACTCAACTAGGTATATATACTTTTGTATGAAAGGTATTCTATATACCTTAGGAATACATGCCATGTTGATAGGAAACAAATGTAGGAAAGGATCTGTTATGAAAAAGTAAGAAGTTGTACTATTACAGAAAGTGTGACCCAATTACAACAGATCATTAAACTTCTGTATTCCTGTATCTAACTCCATACACAAGCGATAAATCCCCTGTTGAATATTCTCGTAGCTCGATCCTCTAAACAATCAAGCTAACGACTCAACCAAGCAGGTAGAAATAATCTCACCTTGATCTACCTGTTAAATCGATAGACACAGGTAAGTAACGATGATATGGTGTGATAGGGTAGGTCACAATGCTGCAGAAACACTATACAAATCGGAGGATTTACCAGGAGTGGAAACAGACATGTCAGTAAATGTATACATACACACAGGTGTATATACAGTAACAATATAATACTGTGCTTGACAAAGGTTTATAAATGTATTACAAATCAAAGGATTTACCCAAGTTGGAAATATAGGTGTTATATTGCATAAATGACGATGTCTCACCTCTCATACAGACATGTCAACTTTTAAGCTTTACATGGCTAAAAAATAACAGCAGGAATATCTATTTGCAAATAAATAACATCAAGAGTTCAATAATCCCCTTTCAGAAAGAGATAAAAACAACCTTCTACCTGTAAATGTTGAATATCAATAACTTTATCATCTTCATTCACAATCATCTACCTGTAAATGTTGAATATCAATAACTTTATCATTCCCATTCACAACCTTCTACCTGTAAATGTTGAATATCAATAACTTTATCATTCCCATTCACAACCTTCTACCTGTAAATGTTGAATATCAATAACTTTATCATCTTCATTCACAATCATCTACCTGTAAATGTTGAATATCAATAACTTTATCATTCCCATTCACAACCAAATGTTGAATATCAATAACTTTGTCATTCCCATTCACAACCTTCTACCTGTAAATGTTGAATATCAACCAGTTCGTCACATATCCCCCTCCACATACCTGCATAGTGAGTCAATGACCTCCCCGTACAACATGAACACATTACAACGGCTGTTCCAATACCTGTTCATTTGACACAGTGATTATCTACCTGTCCTCAGTGACTATCTACCTGTCTTCCTACCTGCCAATCTAACCAGCAGAAAAAGCAAATAAACAATCACACAGGTAAAGCATCTGTTGTTTTTAATAAAGTTCCCTGTCCAGTAAGTATCAAACTGGCTCAATCACAGAAAACGGGTAAATAGTAGAAAGTGAGAGTATCAGAATAGGCTCCAATGAAATTAGTTTTTTCGATCCTGGTAAAAAGATAAACTCCAATATGAATTAGCAAGTATTAAAAAAGATTAATAATCAATAAAGGTAAGAGCACAAACATGAGACAAATTCCCCAAGAGACCATCAGGTGTGAACATCAACAGTTGAATAAATTATAGATGAGGTAAAAAAACACTAGGCCAAATATTTCATCAAATTTAGGCAACCTTTTCCAATCAACTCTGGTGGATAATTGTATTGACTGTAACAATCCATATAACGACTTACAATGGAATTATCACCTGTAGATCTGTGACACCAACAGGTGAGTAAACGACTTCACACCTCACAGGTCTGGATACAATTATAAGGTGAAACCCAAACAATGATCTCCTCTCTAAACAATCAATTAGTACAGGAATGTATACAGAAAGATAAGAAACAGGCAAGAGTGGGGTTCAGAAACTATGATTGAAATAGAAAAACATCTTAAAACCCATACTAACCACAGGTAAGTTGATGAAATTCTGCACAGGTGAAAATGGATTTAACTTCACTGCCAATAATCAAAACTTGATGTAAAAGTATAAAACAAATCAAAAACAGGATCTGTTTCACTGCCTAATAAACTTCAGTCTACCACAGGTAAGTTGAAGAGATTCCGCACAGGTAAATGTGGACCTACCTCCGACTGACCAGGGTCCAGGATCTGAAGAAAAACAGGAGCTCCCAACATATCAGTCAGTTCTCTGACTTGTCTACTTGACTGTCCGTCCGTCTGTCCGTCCACAGGTATATACCTACACTCAACCAGTTCACGTACACTGTCACCTGTAGCGGACCAGGTAATATTTCATTAGTCCGAGAGAGAGTGAGTCCTTCTACCTGTCTACCTGGGCTAGCGAGATGCTGAACAAACACCTGAGTGTATTTACTGTCGCGGGAGTCCCCTCTCCTCTCCAATCTATTCTCAGCGAGATATCCTCAAGCGAGATCTCCGTCTAACTAGTCCAGTGGACTCCTTGATGAACCACTCTAGTCATCCACAAATCTTTGCTGTCTTCTTCACTTTCTCTCCTCTCACTCTCTTCCTATAACTACGGTTGTGTCAATCTCTCTCGCTCAACATCAAACTTTCTCTTTCTCTACTGATGGAGAGGATTTTCTCTCACTGATTATATTATATGTTCTCTCTCTCTCAACTGACCCTTGCCTCTGACTTGTATTCAGCCCTCAAGTTAAACCTGGACTCTCTCCACCCTATCTACCTTGCTCTCTCACTCTCACCGTAGTAAAACTGATAAAGTCCAGCGGAGTCCTTCACCTAGCCTGCATTCCTGAGTAACTCCTAGTAATCAGGTCCTCGCTATAAGGACAAAGCCGGGAGACATTTAGCCTCAAGGCAATCAGGATTTCTTAGCCTTAATAACAGCCCTTCCCGGACTCCTTGTTTGTGGGCCAGGCCTGTAGTTATACATGTATCTATTCACTCTGTAGTTGGGATGGAGTTGTACTGAACCCCCCACTTTACTCCCACCTGAAAATATGTGATAATCACTTCAACATAAATAGTTTAATCCCTGATTTAACAGCAATCCATGCGGAATGGAAATCCGTCATTTTGTGCCTTTTAAGTTACACCATTTTGATTACAGCTCTTTTTGAAGCTGTCCTGCCTTTCGCTTTGATTATTATTCACTTAAATAGGTCCCTTGATGGGCCACTTCACTGAGGACGAGTAAATCTAATATTGAGTAACTTTCATTGCTTGCTTATAGTCCCGGACACTTAATAGTTTCTAAGTAGCTCTACAATATATGAGAAATATTTATTGCATATCAAAGACAAGTGAATGACCCAAATTTGAGTGGATGTTAGGTATGGACGAAATTTTATATAGATCAGATATCAAAGATGAGATTAAATATTCTGAAAATATACAATATACAGAAATATTAATTGAATATCAAAGAGATTGAATCTGCCTACTTGTGAAGATGTATAATACATAAAAAATATTGGTAGAATATCAAAGAAGAGATTGAATCTGCCTACTTGTGAAGATGTATAATACATAAAAAATATTGGTAGAATATCAAAGAAGAGATTGAATCTGCCTACTTGTGAAGATGTATAATACATAAAAAATATTGGTAGAATATCAAAGAAGAGATTGAATCTGCCTACTTGTGAAGATGTATAATACATAGAAATATTGGTTGAATATCAAAGAAGAGATTGAATCAGAGCACGCGAGAAGATGTACAGCATGTAAGAAACACTGTTTGAATATAAAAAGAACAGTATTTGACTCTGACCAGTGGAACATAGTGTATGAACAGGGTAACTGAGACAACTCTTGTGATAACATAGCTGTACAAGAAGTGTGACGTGGCCACCCTGGACTGGACTGGAGAGCTCCGAGAACTGTTTACACAGCAAAAAGAGGACATTCACTCCAGTGACTGTGAGTTATAAGATTCTGTCCCGTATCATCAGAGTAACGCGGTTGTGGACGTGCAAACTGGACGAACACTGTCCTAGAAGTGGGGGTATTCAGGGTGATTGTACAGGAGCGGCAAGGGGTTTGGTTCGGGTCAGAAAGGTTGAGACTGAATTTTTCCATCATTTATAAAAGTCAGATGGTAAAAAGGTGAATCTTTGCAAAAATTTAAAGAGGAATACCATTGTAAGTGATATCAGAATGACAAGTGGTGATTGCCCAAAAATGTAAAAACTTTTCAATCAGCAAATAGTTGGCAATTGGATTCATTGATGAATCTAATGTTGAAAGAAGTATTTTGAGTGAATGTTGAGCAGTTCTGAAGTGTTCTGGGGAAGATAATGGAGGGAAAAGAAGAGAGAGAACTGGGACATAAGATAGACTGATCGAAAAGCTACACAGGGGAATGTTAGGTTAGGACAGGGGTCAACGCAAGGGGCTGGTGGAGAGGATTAAGTAAGGGGGACAGTGGAGATGGGGGGGATGGACAAGCACAGACTCGATCAGAGGACTTTCTGGGAATGACACACCTGCCAGTCCACTCCTCGTCACAGGTAACGAGGAGTTGACAAATACGTCGCGTAGGTATCATCATATCGGGGGATCGAGACCTGTCAAACAGTCTCAACACCAACTAAGTAAAATGTTGAGGAATTTTTTCTATAATCATATCCGGGAAGTAGCAGAAATGTGAAACAATTTCCTTTCTAACTAGGTCAAGTTGGGAGCTGTTTCTTTTCAACATAGGTATATGATATATGTCTTCTCAAATTTCACAAAATGTGACCACATCTATGAATATTTATCGTAAATGGAGGTAAGTATGTCCACCAAATTTCACGCTTGAAGAGAACCTTTTTAACTCTATTATCATTCAACTAGGCCAGCTTCAACCCAAGATGAATGAGTGAATATAAAATATGTCATTCGAGGCAAAACTGTCAAGAGGTGTTGATAATCAACAAGTCCTTGATTGTCAATGAATTGTCAATTGTCAACATGAGTCCCCTTACTTACATTGGAGACGCCAACGAGATGGATAGCTTATTTTCTCCAAGGACGATTTCATTCATTTTTCATATCATCGCCTATTATACTAATGTAAAGACGTCTTAATGCCATTGAACGGTCTACCACACTTACATTATATGTATTTATTGTTAGTTATACATGACAGGAATCCATATAAAAGATATTGGGCCCTAGACGAGTATGAATAATTTGGATATCGTCTATAGATATTAAAACAGCTTGGTGAATAAAGGATTCATTGCCATCAAGGCTTGTAATGTAATATGTCTGACAGGGGGATCATCCACTTAATGACGAAGGGCGGGGGAATTGATTAATAGCAAATTAATTTCTACATGTAGCGGATGTATCTCATGAAAGCTGCTTACGTCTCGACTCGTGATGCACTGGAGAAAAATCATCACTGGAGACCAATTCAAGCCTGGTGAAAATCTTACAAAATTGGATAGCATTAATCTAAATAAATCACCTACCAATAAAATCAACATGGAAACAAAATCCTAATTTGACGAATCCCAAATCATAAATAACTTCAATCAATTTCAGTGAAACAGTTTCTTTTATTGCAAGCTAAAATGTAATAAAAATGCCACATAATGACTGCAAATAATAAATTTTATTTGATAATTAATTTATTGTGTCCATTGGAACTGTTGACATAGCCAGAATTCCGAGAGGCTGTATATCATATATAGGTAGTTTACCTACCCCTGTGTAGATCTACCCATTACAATAAGCACACAATTCGGGGGAGAACTGGAGCTTGATAATCTCAAATCAAACAATCGGCATTGACTTTCCCCTTTTCAAATCTGAAATTGGATATTATGTTATTGACAGTGGAGTTCTTGCGCCCAGAGAGCCTTCATCCAGGTCTTTACAAACAGACGAGAACACCCAATCTATATACCTACCTACATAGGTCTACACAAACCCCATCACATAATAACATATACAGGGTGTTTCATTTTTTTATTGTGAAAGTCATAAATTGCCTCGCTTGTACAAACACTGCTCCCACAATGAAAGATGTCCCTTCTAACAAGTTCAGAAACGATAATGTTACAGGTTTTTAGAATACCTTGTTTGTTCACTTCATCAAATTCCCGCCACAGAACATCCCACTGTAAAATTTTTAAGCAACTGTTCTCAATATTTACACTGCTTTGTAAAGATCTTCTTGATAAGTAAAGAACATATTGAACATACAAACTAAGCCTTCACTGCTAGAATACTTGTTGAAGAATGTTACACAATCATTTCGGTTTGCGTTAGTCTGGTTGGGATCTACGACAAGGAGGATACAATGAGGGAGTACACTTTTCTAGGACTCCAAAATGGTCTCAGATGGCAAAGATGAATGATCTTGTTCCATAAGCTGTGTAACATATCAATCAATAATAAGAGTACCACACTAAATATCATGTCTGAAAAGTGTCCTATTTGTACGATTTATGTGGACCATCTCTCTGGGGGAAAAGAGGGGTGCACCATTGACTTGACTAAAGCTTCAATAATCATTTTTACAATGTTCACATGAAAGGGGGTGGGGAGAGTGTGCACCCTTGCAGCCCACATCTATGTCTGCCCTTGCATTATGATCAACTTGCTCCTATCTCAATATCAGCCATGCTGTATTGCCTCTCTCTTGACTGTGGAGTTGGGTATATACAGCTATACTGAAATCAATGCCAGTACTCGGAATCTAATTCAATAAACTTGACTGAACTCATCAAAGATCAGACTAAAATCCTCGTAATTTGTTCCTCATTTGTAACTAGAGTCTGCATGACAGTATGTGATTTTATGAATAACGCTGACAAAATTTCTTAACATTTACCAAAATTTTGGTAAAAAGCTGTTTCATGGTGATAATTATGATAAGAAACATTGGAAGCAAAGCTGCTATATGAGATAAGTTATCCAATGTGTAAACAAACTGTCCAGGTGTAAAATATTACTGACTTGAAACATGAGAAAGTAGGGAAAACATAAAACTGTGCACGTTTCTCCGAAGATAAACTGACAGTGTATAAGCCACAGTTGGAATGATATCTTCACTAGCGAAGTATTCTGGCTGCATGTGGGTTATGAAGTTGTTATCCAACACCACTTATTATCCGACCAGTATGCTCATCCTGTATATACTGAGCAGGGAATCAACCATCCACTCCTCTCAACTCTCTACTTTCAACTATAATTTACTCTAAGTAATGTGTTCTTTAGTCTTGCTATTTCATGGGTGTTCAGTATGTCAATTTTTAACGAAGCAATATTAAATAGAACATTAGATACTTATTCAGTCTCTCCATCTATTGTAATGCATAAAAACAGTCAATATCTGACAATCCTCCCCTCATCCAAGGCCACTTATGTTATTCATTCTTTCCATCTATCCTAATGCAAAAAACAGTCAATATCTTACATGTCTCATCTCATCCATAGCCATCTATTCCTTCTTTCTCTCCAGCCTAATTCAAGATCATAAACTATCAGTATCATCATCGGAGACATCTCAACTCATCTACAATCTACTTATTTCATCAGTCCATCTGCTAATGCCAGATGATACCTGAGCTTGTATTAATTCATTAAATCTTCTCTCCTTCTCTCAATCCGACATGCTAAACTCATCAGCCCTACTTATTTCTTCTGTCAATCTATGCTGATACCTGGTCACTCAATTATCCTCTAATTACCCTTCTCACTTTCCCAAAGACAGGTAATCGTCCGCCCTGTAATCTTTCCTTTCAAATCCTGATCCTAAGCCTGGGCATCCACGTTCACCTGTTGAAGAGAGTTGACCCTCTCCCTGTTTAAAGTACCAATTGATAAGTCACTGTCCTACTACAGTTCTATATCCCTCAGCAGACAGGGTATAACAAGGCACCATTAGCCACTGTTGGGTGGATGATGGTTAAAGTAAAAGATCCAACACGATGGACGTAGACTCTAGTTCTTACCTGGCGCTGCTTCTCGAGGGTCGGCAGGTAGGTAAGCTATTATTACATATCAAACACTCGTAAAGCTGGGCACACTGAATCCTGTGGAATGCACATGGACAAGTCTCCCTTAGCTCCGCCTCCCAGCGACAGATGACATGATGACTGATGAATCCGCAACCATAAAGCCCCTCCCCTCAGGTAAACTTCCACATTAGACCAACATCTCTCATGGCTGTTTTACGGACTGTCAAGCACGTCACATGTCACTGTCAACTCATCCTCAACTTTACATTCTTCTAGCTGCCCCTCCCCCCCCCCACCCCACTCCCCCTCATACACTCCCCTACCCCTCCCCTCTGTGAACAGCCCCCCTCATCCCTCCCCTCCCCCACCCAAACACTGGATTTACAGGTTACTCTGCTTGAATTCACCTCAACCAGAAACAGGTAAACTTACCTGCAAGTCGACGAGGTAGAGTTACCTTAACGAGTTTAGTAAGTCTTGACGAAGCTATGAAGCATGGCTTACCTGTCAGCCTATATATATATATATATATGTAGAGGTAGATCCTTCCTAGTGGATACTCAACATGATAATGTCGTGGCTCCACCGTGTACTTACTAAAAGATCTCCTGTTTGACGCGGCCAGTCAACTGAGACCCCTTGTTGCCCCTCCCCCTCCTATAACCATGGTGACAACACTGCTCCCCACTATACCGCCCCCACCTCGCTATAGTGCTGGGTCAGTGTCAACACTTGCCTCATTGTATATCATTCCCCCGAGTTATAACCGTAAAACTAACCTGAGATCCGAGCTGGTAAATATTGGCCCTTCTGCTTAGGAAAATCCCTTGCTGTCCATGTTTTCTTAATCCAATTTGTGTACTGCTAGCGGTGTATAAACTGACTGTACACTGATTCGTGTGATAACATCCGAGTCAACCAGGTCTCAACTTGTCCCTTCTACTGGATGTCAAACTCTCCGATATTCACTAAAACTATCAATTAAATGGTATATTTTGAAAATTAAAACAATGTGTTTAGAGATCTCAAGTTTTAATTCAATAAAATAAAACTATATTTTTTAACTTCAAATTTAATTAATTTTCAAAAGTGAAATTTATCAAAACTATGATATCCAAATTTCAAAAGCCATTTTAATTGGTTATCTATTACGATTTTAGAATATAAAAAGAAGCAATCTAAAACATAGTAAGTAAACTTTTCCAAAAATTCTCTTCCTACAACTTTGTCTTCAATCTTCTTCCAGATGAGTAATTTTAAGAGTGAATATCCATATAAATCAAACACATAACAAGACTCCAAAATCACATAAACCTGGATGCCTCAGGATACAAACATTCCCATAACCACAACTAAAACTTAATTAAGTGACAAAAGTCCCAAAGCCTTAAAACATAAATATCTTTAACCCCCCACTTGCTGAGGGCAAAGTAAACTGCAGCCCAAGCAAGTCAAGCAGAGAGAAAAATCTTCCCAAAAAAATTCATTAAGTTAATAAACTCATAAAGCCTTAACTTCCTCCCTGCTAAGGGCATACTAAGCTGTCAAACAAATGAACCACTCAAAGTAGTCAATGAGACGAGTTCCCAAAAAATGCTCATAATAAATGATTAAAATAAGTATTTGAGAAAGAAAGATTGCCCTGAAGGTGAGGAGCCCAAGGCAAGATATATGTTATAGTTGAGAAGCTCTGATACAGGGGTCGGTTTTGATACTCTCTAACTAATCAGATTATTTATTTAAGTTGGTTTGACACTTGACAGAACTGACGATGGAGTGACGAAGTGTTCTCTCAGATCAAAGAGACATTGTTTGACATTTGACATCTTGATAGTGGCCTTCATAACTCCCCCTCATTCACTGCCATTTGTCAAATATCAAATATGCTGAAGAAATTAATCTGGATTGTTTTGAACTGATTATTTGTTTTTGGATGGCTTAAGTTTTTCATTTATAATACCCTTAGAGAAAACAGAACAAACAGTTAATTCATTGCTTTTTGCTTTAGTTTCCTAACACAAAATCTAACAATTCAATCTTAGTGGTTACATTTTTTATATATGTTTGCTTATCTCATGGCATAGTTATACTGTTTCTTTTCAACAACAATAAAATATCTGAAATCCCTTTAATCACTGCCATTCTGGAGTACATTTTCCTTTTCTTTCCACTAATTCAATTTATTAGTTGTTTTGTTGATTCCTCACCAAAGGCAAATATTCCACTGATAGCGTCTCAGGATTTATAGGGTGTTGTGTGGAGTTCAGCTGCTTTTCTATGTAAAGCAAACTCCGTACACCTCCCTCTACATGATCTAGGCAGGCAGTAAATATTCCACAACACGGTCTAACAAATGTTTCTTCTTCTGAAGAGTAATTAACACCTGGGGAATGCTATCAGAAACTTGAGAAGCCGGGAAGGTTTGTGATAAAGTGGAAGAGATGAGAACACTTTCCTCCTTTAAATAGAGCCAGTAGTGAAATTTGCAGTACTGTTTAACCCCCTGATGCAAGCAGACGGTTCTGTTGTATCATATAGTGACTGCGGCAGTGAGGGGGTTAAAAAGCTTTGATTGCGGGAATGTCGGTCAGGTGATACAGCACATATCACGCTGAGGGGAGGGGGGCGTTATAGCGAGGAGGGAGCTGGTTGTCCCCTGGGGGGTGTTGTGTTACATTGTGACACTATGGGAAAATGACAACATGGTGGCGGTATAGTGAAGCGCTCAAGTGAATCTGCCTCGGGCAAGGTTAGACTCAATCTGATAGGCACAAGTGTAATAGAGCCCAAAACGGACTCACCTAGCCCTTAGATTTCTCCCCTTCAACTATATCCCCCTAACTAACCGTGACCCCTAAATGTTTCCCTCCCTGTGGTCCAGATACCCATAAATATCTCTCTCCCTCTCAACACTTTCCCTCCCTCCCTCCCCCCATCTTTTGCATTCATTTCTGAGATTATAATTTTGCTACCCTTACTTTCCATTTTCTACAGCCTTCATTTTTGTCCTCTAGGTATCTCTCAAAATTATCTCCAAACTTATCTATGATGAAAATCATTTTTTATCCAATGTTAGATGTAAAACTTGTATCTCTACATCTCTCCATCTTCCCCTGTTGGATTCTCTACCTCAGCAATCTGACCCCTAAATACATTATTCCATCTTACATCTTACAAAATTTGAAATCGGGTTTATATTATCAACTATCTTTGCCATGTATGACATAAGATGCAATATACCACCTAATACTGTATAACTATATTATTTCTTCCTATTCACCATTATATTATGCCAATGTTAATATTGTTATCCTAGTTGTAGTTCTGTACTCTGCCTTTATGAGGTGTTTGTGCAATAAATAATCTTGAATCTTGAAATCTTGAATCTTCAGTTACTGAAACCAGACTAATCTTTTACTTTTATCTTCACTGCTCACACAAATATGCTACATCTCTCTTTTGAATACCCATCTCCCCATACCTGACACCAAAATACCTCTCTGCCTTCCAGAAACTTTTAAACAGATATACCTTTGGATTATTTTACCCCTACATAATCCCGTCTCTTCTTACTCTTCACATCCCCAATCCTCCTTCCCTCTCTCTCTGTCCCCAATACTATCTCTCCTTTCCCTTCCAGACTCCCCCTCCCAGAATCTTCTCCCCCTTCCAGCTCCCTCCCCCTCCCCCTCCCTCCATCAGGGACAGGGTCAGTGTAAGTTGTGTTGAACACTTGTCGCTCCAGTGCCTGCATACCTGAGCAAGATACAGCACTTCTCTGTGCTGAATGATGAATGCTGAATGCTGAAAGCTGTTACAATAACTCACTAATATCAATCTGTAATCCAACTTATGCATGGAGAGTCACACACATAACAATGTACATGCATCAAAGTTTAACCCTGTGTGGAAACAATTTGATTTTTGTCTTGTGACGATTCGAACGAGCTAATAATACTTTGAATTCCGTCTCCACAATAAGGAGCCTCCTCAGTTGTTGAACGCTAAACGTCAACACGCGATACTCTTACATATTTTATGAACTTATTAGAATTGACTCGGTCACGATCCTGTTAAATGTCTGACACTGATCAAGGGTCGACCTTAGCCTCATTATAAGGCTCCGAACACCTCTAATCTCAAATTAAGTTTAAAATAACGCAATCTTTTAAGTAAAGAGGAAAGAAAACTGTGATGAAAATATGACATATCCCATGAAGCCAAGGACCTAAAGCTGCTTTCCTAATCCATTATTTCATAGTCTTCTAGTGATCAACCTTCTTGATCTGACAGCGACAAATCCAGGATTTACACAAGCCAGATTAATATAAGGCAGAACTACTCCACCCAAATCTGCGCTATAGTGAGGGGGTACCTGCTGACAGTCCCTGCATAATTAAGCCAGATTAGCAGGAGGTATTGGAGATTATCACCGCGCTATAGTGAGGAAAGCCCAGTTGAGGTCCCATCCCGGGGAAACATTGGGAGATGGTACAGGTGGGTAGCTGTGTTCCCAAATATCTCTCCACCCATTCCTTATAATGAAGTTAGATTAATAAAAGCTACGGGAGATTAACACCACCCTATAGCGAGGAGCGGGTAGCCACATTCCGGGGATAGCTTGGCCTGGTAAATCTGGGAGCCGGTTGTAAAGCCCTGTTGTACCCCAGATCATCTTGAATACCCCAGATCATGTGATATGTGTTGTTACAGGTGATAATCCTGTACACACCTCACAATGCAGGTTTGTGTCGGCCAATATAAACACATCCTCAACTCTGTCCCTCGATGCTTCTGTGAGCAACTTGTGAATTAATACATAGATTGGATCGTATCAAACAAACCTCAAGCTTGAGACAGCTATACTGACTACTTACAATACATATACTGTCTTGGTCTATAAGAGAGTAGTGCTAAGCTATTCCACACTATGTTTGAAGTAATAGATAATCTCAAAGTTCATTTAAACCAGTCAATGATCGGCATCAATTTTAAATTGACAAATCTTAAATTTAAAATCTTGTCATCTTTCATTTTAAAACACTTTAAACCAAATAGTTAACGTATCAATTAAATTAAATATTGATGAATTAAATATATTTCACCATGATCAGGTTTCTGCTAAGAATCAGTTGGATTTTCCTCTATGCAAACTCAAACAAGTTTTAATCACTTATAAACATAATCCAATCCCTTCATTCCATAACAGAGATTTACTGATTAAAATGCCTTTAATAAATTGTAACTTCACTTCAAAAACTCTTCAAGCATAATCTCTAGTCTTACACTCAGACTATGAAAAAAGTAATTATTCTGAAAATATCACCATTTTATTAAATATTGAAAGGAGACTGTAAGAAATGGAATTTTCTATAAAAAAAAGGCTCCTTTTCATTTTTTTAATATTTTTTTTAAGAGTCTAAGTGTTAGACAACATAATCTCCTAAAACAAAATATCTATTATCTGTAAAAATTTCAATTTCAAGGCATTAATTTATAAAATCTGACTTCATAAAAAAATATCTTCCAAGACCATGATGACATGCAAGTATATAGATCTGTCTTCCTGGTGTGTTTCTTCACGGTGTGTTTCTTCACGTAGATATGTAAGTAGGTAAGCCAAGATAACCAGGCTGCATGTGAATGTCAATATTTACAACTGCATACAATAAACTGATCTTTTTTCCACCTCCTCCAACCTACCACAGTGCACACACTAACAAGCAGAGAGACAGGTCTACAACTAGCTATGTATACAGAATCCTGCATATTCTCCTGTCTGTAACAAGCTACAGCCTACAAATTTGTCCTGCACCGATGAATGTAGAATAAGAGACTTTAATAAAGTCTATATTCTTATTCATTAAGTCTAGACAAAATTGAATTGGATTAAGGTGGAGTAATCTTTAAAAATTCCATAGACTAAATTTAAGTCTTCTACAGCTCATGAAGTTGTTCTGTCCTGTGACAGTATAGAATAAAGAGCCTTTGATAAAGTCTAGGTTCTTATTCAGCAAGTCTAGATACAAAGTATGATCACATGGATTAAGGTGGAGTAATTTTTTTTAATTTCATGGACTAAATATCCATCTACTACAACTCATGAAATTGTCCTGTCACATGACCGTATAAATTAAGAGCCTTTAATAAAGTCTAGATCCTAATTCAGCAAGAACTACACAAAATGGAATTGGATTAAGGTGTAGTTATTTTTTTAATTTCATACTTAATAGAGTCTACTATATAGCCTAAGATGCATTGGTGATATTTTAGTTGTCAAATTATTTGGCAGAAACCAATTCTGAAGGGACACTTTACAGGAATCAAAACTTGCTGATCAAGGGACAACTGATGCTGAGGTATAACCCGGGTCTCTAACATGAATTTAAGGGCTACCCTACTTCCTTGAATAAAACCCGAGCCTCACATAGAAGCTGGAGCTAAGGGGGTTTGAATAAAATAGAACCCCGGGGTTGTAATCGAGGAAATACGGTATCGTTGCTCCTTTAAAGGAATATTGAAAGATCTTTCGAAGAATGTATAACAGTTTACCTAATCATTTGTGCAGAATGTAAGTTATTTGAGACAAGAATGTTATGTTTGACAAGCAGAAGGCATATTTGACACTTGTCTATCTCACATGGCAGATCCACTTTAAGTAACACAATGTCAAATATTCATAAGAAATGTGACCCAAATTCTTAACATTAAGATGAAAATTTGTTGATCTCTTTAAATCATCAGTTAGCTGATAACCACATTCATTTAAAACAAACATAAACACAATTAACATAAACACAATAAACATAAACACAATCTCTGCTCTACACATGTAGTCATATTTTTTTAAATTCTAAATTTCTGGAGATGTTTGCATCAAGCGAAATGTTGGTGAATTGGAGATATTCCAATAGATACCCCCATTAACACTACAGAGACTGAGTTTATTGCTGTCTAACCATTCTGAGAGACCAATTCAGTGGACTCACAATTTATTAACAAAGGGAATAAATCAGCATTGGCCACTGACGTATAGATAAATAAAAAAAGTAGGGGACGGACGAGGTCCGGCAATATCATTGTATACCTCGAGGTCCCCTACTGGCAATAGGTTAGGCTCTGTTCTATCCCTCCCCCATTTATTGTATATACCACTGACTATAGATAGTTTATCGTGAAATATTCAGTCCTGGCTTCAGTGGCAGTACAAACCAAAGTAGCGTCCAGTTGATGAAGGATAAAAAAAATAACTGCTTGTTCATATTGAAGGAAGTTGTTTTCTGATGCAGGTGCAAATACTGGAGTTAATGGGTTAATTAAAACATGTATTGTTTTTATATCCACAGTTTAAAAAGGATATGACTTGTTGTTCGGAGACATTCCACACAGCTAACACAGAGGAGGACACACATTCCTAAATACTCTCATCCAGGATTACAACAAGCTGTCTAGACTCAAATCTAGTCTATGGAATTTATATAATATGTACCTTCATCATTATGACGTGTTTTAATTAGTGTATTCAGTTTATCTAGACTTGCTGAATAAGGATCTAGACTGTATTAAAGGCTCTTATTTTTTACACAGTCATTGGGCAAGAGTATTAGCTGGAGTTAACCTGTTACTAGTTAAACCTATCCTTACATCACGATCTGACCAGCCGATTACAGCAAGCTACGGTAGTTACTGTCTAACCAAGCAATATATTGCAACATCATTTACGTAATATTACGATTACATTATGTTGCCTGCTAAACATGGAGCTGATATTGTAATAATATTGTATTAACTTGTCCACTTGAATTGGACTGTCCTCTAAATCAACATCCATGGGAAATTTATAGAAGTTCACTTCATCCAAACAATTGCTGTCAAAGTCATAATTCAACGTCAACATACTGCGTAAACAAACAAATATTCCACATAACAACATGATATTGAATGATGATGAAAGCAAGTGGTGATAGAAAGAAATTAAATCTTCAAATCAAAAACAAAAAAAATCAATGAAAATTTAAAATCAAAATTGAAAAGAAGAAATTATTACATTAAATACAGCAAGGTCCCTGAATGGCAGTACAAGAAGCAAAGCTTTGAAAAATATCGACTGTTGTCTGGAGGCTTTACTTATTCCCTGTTGTTTTTTCAACAAATATGGCCGATCTGCTAACGAGCCAGCGTGAGTCGTAGAGAGAGAATTTGTAGTGACATTCCCCTCGGTAATGGTCAAACACATTGAGTAAATCATACAAATTTCCACTCTGGACAGAGTCAAGTCAAGCCACCTAACCTCTGCTGACGTGACCGAGCGTCCTACACCAGGAGATGGATGGGGTGACACTGTTTACTCTTTATGAAACCATTTCTGACTTTAAGTGGCCTTTAATGAAGCAAAAACAGATATTTGGAATAGTTAAGTCTAAAAAAGATTTCAGTGTAGCTGAACAGTTCATTTTCTTTTTTTTTTTTAAAAACTGAAATTTTTCAGTCCAAAAATGATTTTAAAATTAAAATTTTTAAAAAATTTTTTAAGAAATTATCTTTTCTTATAATATTTGTTGACAAACATTCTCTAAATTAGAAAGTTTTGTTTAAAAAATATAAATATTATTTGTAAATATTTAACATCTGGCTACAAAACTGAAGCTTGGCCTGACATACTTTCCCAGTCACAAGTGACAACTAACGAAAACAGAATAACACGACAAATAAAATAGCTAGCTGTCTGTAACACGACATAACAACAGAGAAAGAATCGCCATCATATTAAACCAGTTGCAGTCATGGAAATATGTCCGACGCAAAAAGTCAGGTAAACAAATAGCCCAAGACGCAAAAACTCTCCTTGAAGGGACAAGTAGAGGAGCCGGGACGCGAAGACAGGCTGAGCAACACCTGGCCACACCCACTAATTGCAAGTGTGACAAGTTTCACAGGTATCTCAATCACTGGTGATAGGTTGAACTAAAGCAATAGATTACAGGTTCATATATTATTTAAAACAAATTGTTTCTACTGAAATAACATCTTTGATGTTAGCAATAAAGAATAGGACACGTAACTGGCCACACCTACTTTACGAGAAAACACACCTGTGGAGACATCAGCACATCTATAAACATTAGGTATGTGAAAAGAAAACCTACCTGCAGAGGTGCAGTTGGGAAAAATTGTAAACAAAGAACTGGAAAGTTGCAAGTTAAAGGTGAAATTCTCAAAAAGATAACCACCTGTGATGCAGCCCAAACTCAGGTGCTTGAAGATGCAACCCAGGTAAACCTGGATGTTGAGAGTTGATATCTTCACATATCTAGACTAAAAGCAATGCTTTGATTACCTGCATCAGTTCTTCAAGGGTTGCCTCAGTATCAGACTGTAGAGAGAGTCCGGGCACTGCACATACCCCGGTGATGGGGCGTGATGGAAGGTCGACCACGTAGTATTGGGGTTGCTTCAGGGGGTAACAGAGAGACATCCCAGCTCACAACTTGCTCTCAGCCACTGCTACACACACTGCCTCTCAGTGTCCTACTGGCAAGGATTCTAGAACTGTGGTGATACAGGTCCTCCCGCTGTACGTGGATACACAACAGAGGTAACTAACTCACTCAGTGTGATGACAGTCCAGAGATGAGGTATAGCCGTGTGATACGACAGCAGAGGTAGCAGAGACAGAGTGATACAGGTCCAGCCCAGAGGTACAGCCGTGTGATATGAGAACAGAAGAAGCTCGGCTGGTGATACAAGAGCAGAGTCAGTGATACAGGATCAGAGCTCACACTGCATGACACAGGACCAGGGGTAGCTAGCACACACTACTGTCACAGATACAAGCAACAGGCCGAGTCTGTACCGGACTCACAGAGTGACACTTCACTCACTTGGAGATAGACAGTCCACGGGACAGACAGACAGATCAGATCCACTGAGTTGAGAGCTCGGAGTGGAGACAGGGTATGACTTGAGTCTACTGGCCGTGTGACAGTGGGCCGTGTTGCGCTCCACTGCTCTCTGGACTACACTAGGCTGTGGTCCGTTGATCCCCTCACTGGCTATTGTATTGCATTGCAGCGTGGCCTCGGCTGTCTTCCACTATTGTGTTCAGTTCAGCCTGGAGACTGCATCCCAGTGATTAGGGGAGTTCACTTGGTGATAGCAGTCACTGCTGGCTGGCCGTGTGCTGTGGTGCACTGTAGGAGTTTTAACCCTTTAAGTGTCATGGATCCATGGGATATAAACCTTAATATTTTGGAATGGAAGGGTCAACATTCTGACTGCCATCGGTTCATAAGTAAAACAAAGTGTTGGACTGCAAGATATTTGATACACAGTGTAATGCTATGATGTCAAAGGGTTAAATTATCAAAAGCTTGGACCAATGTGATAAAGGGTTAATCCCAAGATATCAAAGGGTTAATATAGAGACCATATGTGACACAAAGTATAAAGCTCTGGCTCTTGAGGGGTTAACTCTACCAATGCTGCTAGGCTATTGTCTTTGACAGTGTCTAATTCAATAAATAATTCAATGGATATATGAGAACAATACTTGATGTTCAACCAGCGTTGTTGCAGAGTCCCCATCAAGCTCATGGCAGTGAATATTTTGTAGTTGTATTGATACCACATTTTCCTTTTCCTACAGGTGTCAAGAGCAATGTGCTTCAACTCACTTCCATTCATCAATATCAACAGTTGCAGACAGAGCTACAAATGCCCGTGGTTAAAAAATTCCATGACTACTTTTCACTTTCAACATCATATTTTTAGAAAAAAGAAACAAGTTTGATTTCCACTGACTTAACATGCATCTACTCTGCAATGATGTACATTCTCCTCAATTGTGTACACATTGTGCTCCTCTACTGAAGGCAACTGCCTCCCAATATCTCCACAACCTCATTAGCAGGTGCCCCGTCTATCTGCAGATGCCCTGGTGCTGGTGCTGGTCCTACTGCCAGTTCTACCAGGCTCTAAACTTGGTCTCTTGAAAACTTATCAAATAAAAGAAACAGTTTCTAGACTAATTCTTGGTCTCTTGAAAATTTACCAAATAAAAGAAACAGGCTCTATTGGTAGCACCACAGATCGGCACTAATGGCTGCGATATTGCCCAAGTGGCGTTATAAACAATAAGTGACCTGCGTACTACAGAGAGCTTTTCTATCTCCATTTCTATCTCTTAGTCTCTTGAAAGTTTACAAATATAAGAACTTGCATCTTGTTAGTACCACATAATGGATGCCCTGATGCTTCTGACTAACTTTCAATGTTCTTCTGACATGTACACTGGAAATACACTAGAGCTGGCTTCAACCAGGGGATACAAGAAAGTTTCTTACTTTGAACAAATTTAAAGAATTTAAATTTTCCTCAACTACTTTGAGAAACAGATATGAGAAGTCAGGCTATTCAAGTAAGATAAGAAAAATAATTGAAATTTAGAAAAACAATTTAAACAATCAAGATTTGCCCTGGGACCTTTTCTTTCAGGGACATTTGAATGGGAAATAATGCAACAGGGGACCGGGAGACAGTCTGAGCGTTCTCCTGCATATTCTCTAGCTTGTCAAACATAGCAGACAAATTCTACATTTACACCCAATCTGCTTTCTTTCCATTATCTTCTCATATTGTGAATGTACAAACAATGTGTTTTTACCAGCTTGATGTTAGACTGTTCACCATTCACAAAACCTCCACGCCAGATGCAGAGACAAACATCAGTGCGACTTGAAGGAATTTAGACACTATTTTGTTTATGCATTGCAGGGTACTGGGGATGTGAATGAAAAGTGATTGAATTGAAAATGTAAATATTGAACTCATTGATAAACGCATTAAATACCCAACAAGGTAAAGGAGGAAATACAATATGGAACATCCTTGTAATAAACAAGTTGACAAGGTGATTCACCATCAAAACAATATTTCTGTTTATCGATGAATTAAGTAGTGAAACAACATTTAGGAGGGCAACATTGTTATATTTATGATCACACTTTCGACAAAACTACACTCTTGTTCACTTTGGGACATTGAGATTCGAACCCACACCCTCAGATTTTGTCTAATCAAAGCACTCAATATCCCAACTGCTTAATCATTCAGCTACTGACACCTTGTTCAAAACCACACAAAGACAGCCAGACAGACGAACAGGCTGAGCGCTATACACCCCCACTACTTTGTAGCTGGGGTATAAAAAAGAATTTAACTATTGTAGATACAACTTCCCAATGCAAGGCATAACTCTTGCCAGTCTCCATTACTGGCTGATTTAGGCCTTGCAGTATTTTCTTACAAAATCTGTGTTTAGAAATCCAGGCCCTCTATGCATTTCTGGTGCAGCGATTCACTATCTTGACTCAACAAAGCGAGGGAAATACCGCAAGGGTTAAATCAGCCAGTAATGCAAACTGGCAAGAGTTATGCCTTGCGTTTGGAAGTTGTTGTAGATAGTGAAACTGCACGAACAAGAATGTTACAATTGTTCCCTATCTAAATGGCATGTAGTTCTAACAGCTAGACGTTTAGGAGTCATATCTCATTTACCTTACACCACGACACTGCAATAAATACTGAGATTAGAAGACAAATCAAGGAGAAAGTACACAATAAAACATTGTGGTATTTGCAATAACAGAATTCACATCTACAAAGACACCTTTCATGTATAATTGACTTCTATATGCCATTTCAAAGATTTTTCAAGATCTCAACCATAAACATAAGACAATTTATCCATAGCCCCAACACAGCACCTGTTCAGAGTAAACATAGGTGTATTGAACATACAGTTTTCCCGTAATTCAGTATTATAGTTAATTTTCAATTAGAAGAAGATATATCTTTTCTTTACAAATACCATGTAAATTTCATTGTTTTTATTTTCACAATGATATTTTTTTTCCCTTATTTATATGATGGAACTGTGGTCACCTTTACATTGAGACAACAAGTTGACGCCTCGTTCTTATAGGTCACTACGGACTCATAACACGTTCTTTCGTTATTTTCACTCGTTATGATAACACAGTTTATATTCTTTAATAGACCAAGGTATGTCACAAAGATAAAATGAAATATTTCACCTACATAATATCTCATCCCACATTATCTTCCGACACTGTAAATCATAATTTCTCACTCAAGAGTAAAATAATACCCAAAGCGAGACCGACCAAATACATCTCCTGATTTGCACAATTATCTAAAATATCATCATACACAACGCAGTGGCATCCCTTTTGAAAATTTTAACATGCAAATTTGATTAACCCCCAAAGTGACCCCCCTCCTCAAAATTTATGGATATGCTTATGCAATGAATTCAAATATTGAACTTACATGGAGTCTCATTCCAGATAGTCTACAGTGAATACAAAATCAGCTTTACAGTGTAAAACATAGATAATTTCTCACTCAGGAGTAAAATAAGACCCTTAGAAAGACTGATAACACAAATCTACTGTTTAGCATACTGGTTGCATTCCTTGCATAATGGACATTTACATACAATAGGGGATTATGTTACACCAGATTATTCAATGCCCGTGAAAGTAACTCAAGTGTATTTCATTGACCGTAAGCCATTGCATATAAATCTGCCTAGAGAACAATAAAGATTTATATAAGACACGAGTTATTTATATTGTATATCCACACAAAATAAAGAGTTATTTTACTTCCTTGAAAGCATGTCAATATTATGATAATTTGGAGGTGATTAGGAGATTGTTTTATCTTGTATGGTCTAACATATTAGTAATAATATATTGACTTGTAAGATTATATCAGCATTTACCATTATTCATTCGTAGATTAAAGTTTGTTTGTATGTTGAATGGAAAGAAATATTATGCAAAGCTTGAGATAAAAAAGATTTTATCTTCCATTACATAACTAAAAGAGTTACATCATGGATTGATTTTTAAGAAGCATATCGTATACTGTCTCTAGTATGATTAGAAAAAGTATTGCAATTTTAAGCCAGAATAATCTTGGGCAGAGAATCTGTCAAAACAAATATTTTAATTGGCATGTTCTAAGATATTGGATAGGTCTTCCTTTTTTAATCATTCATGGTTAAACGAATTCGAAATCTTTGAAACCCAAATTGCAAATGGTAAATATTACTCACCACTACCTTATTGAAGGAGCTCAATTGAATTAACCGACCCACATACTATAAATGAAGTCACAAAATAACCCAATATTCAGTTAGAAAATGCAAATATTGTATCGATCAAGAAATAAGTCATTAGGAGTTAAGAACAGTAAATGGCTATTTAAAAAAGACTGAAATCCTATCTTACAAAAACATCTGATTCAATACGGGCAGTGTCGAACTGAATAATACAGAGGCAGATTACACGAGAAGAACGGAATTCTACAACTTCCAATATTGACGATTTTTCTACGAAATAATCACTTTAATCTTGCATCATTTCTGGTCTATTTCAAGAGGGAGAATTGTTCTATTTGTAAACCACGTCCAAGCTAGTTCCGTCAATTATCTTATACTTGCAAGAGACTATTCCAGAGAGATGCTTGCAACGTTGAAGAGAATGCCATTGATTGTTTATATTCAGTTGAATTTGTTCACTAATGTGTGACGTATTACATTTCATATTCTAATTATTTCAAATATGAAAAGAAAATTATCAACTAAAATCATTTGTTACATAGGGATCAACAGAATGTAAAAAATATTTTGGTAAGAAATGAATTTATTAATGAATTCATTGATTATTTGTCGGTCATAAATTTAGATAATGAAAATAATTACGAAGTAATGTATGTAAAATATTCATTAAACAAGGACTCAATAAGAATCTTTTGTACAATTAAAATGAGAATGAGATACTTGGTGAATAGAATGTAATCTAAACTCTGTATTAATAACTACTCAATTAATTAATTAATTTGAAGTAATTTGTAAAACACTGTCAATATCAAACACAAGAAGAAAACAGTTAATTCATCACTAATAACTGTAAATAGAATCTGAAGTAATCATGAAACACAAACTAGATAGAGTTAGAAGAACTCAATGATAATCCACTACTCACTAACGAGGATAAATTAAACCATAATTAGTTACAAAACACAAACTCACCAGATGGACAGTAACATGTGCAGGAGACCGGTCTACAGAGAGGAGGTACTAGTTTAACTGACCCAACACCGACCCATTCACTCACAGGAAGTGTCGAATAACTTTCAAACAATTAACACGCAGGAACTCAACTGACCGGCTATACTACTACTTCACTTGGGTGACGGAACTCAAATAAAATATTGTCACACTCGCATCAAACATTGTCATAAACGGACAGATCCTTCATCGCTGATGGCAACTATCGAATTGTTCATTTGAATCGAAACAATGCCAATTAAATCTAGAAATAATATCAATTAAATGAACAGACACTTCCATTAATAGGGTAGTTCACGCTTCATGCTCCGTGGAGACAATTAGTGATAGATCGTCGCTAAGAGGCGAAGCAACAATGTGGAAGTCTGAAATGCCATTTAACGCAACTACGGTGGGATGTCACCGAGCTGGCTGCACATGATATAAGAATGCTCGTAAATGTTCAGTGAATACCTTGCTTTATAGGTATTTCATTGAGTTCAAAGGGCGCAGAAGAGCATCTTTGTTGGAAATATTTAATACTATCTTTCTAATTACGGGTATAATATTACTCTACAAAACACAAAAGTTTGAATTATCAAAATTAGATTTGATTATTTTCAATACTTATTTCAACAAATATCCAATCAAATCAACAGGTAACTTTGCTTACCTGTAGACAATGATGCTATTCATTCATATTAACATGTAATTTAATTAATTTAGATTTACATACAGAATTATTGCAAACTCAATTGTTTTTTAAACAAATAATTCAAATAAAATATCCTATTCTGCATTTTAAAACTAAATAAATTATGAAATGAAACAAAATTCTCACTAACATCTAAAACACTTTGACACCTTTCATAATAATTATAGGTAATAGGTGTCATTTGAATACAAAATTCAAGAACATCTCTTACCATATGATATGGAAATGGCAACATTGGTGACAAGATCACTTTCTTCCAAGCGATTGACAGCTCATTAATTCTGACAAATTCTGCAGATCATTAAGACAGTGAAGTGACAGTGCATAATGCTAATATCTCAATAGGGTGACCTCATAGTCGAGTTGATGATGTAGGAACACAGAGGGAGGCAGACGAGTCGTCTTAATAATCCAGGCAGGGATAAATAAATCAGGCCAATTCTATTATTACTTAGAGCAGGTGTTAACACACGGGGCAGCCCAGCAATGCATGCTGGGTAATCCTACGTCCACGTTGGAGGCCCAGTAGGCTCCCACACCAGATCCCGAACTGGTTCATGGCAGGACCATCCAAGACAGAGTCTGGACCGGGCAGACTCTGTGGGACGTTTGTGTCTGCAAAGTTTTGACCCCATAGTCTGACGAAATTAAGACCGAGGGAGGATTGGTGCACGCTGGTGGCACGAGAGCACCGACTGGATCAAGTGGCGTCATCCCATGAGCTTCCATAAAAAAATGCAATAGCCATATGCATGCAAGTTTCCAATATCCAAGATGGGTAGCCACTGTTTGATTGGAGTCGGTCATGAGTCCTTCTGCTAGGGTTTCAAAGATATGGAGGGGTGGGGGGAGGGAATAACTGTTATGTCAAAGGGAGGGGGGGGGGGGGGGGGGGGGGGGGGTGAGGTTACAGATCAGGGGGTGGAATCATGAGCTGTATTGATGAGAGGATAAGGGCAGGGGAAGCATGAACCGTCTGTAGGGGTGGGGTGGGGGATGCAGGAGAGATTGAGGGATGGGAGGGGGGGGTCAAAATATCACAAGAACTGTTGAGACGAAGCCATGAACTGTCTATGGGGAGGTGATGGTGGAGTGATAGGGGCAGGGAAATGATGGAGGGTGGGGGAGGGGGTGTTTAGGGTCAGGGCATGATCTGTCTGCATAGATCACGGAGAACATTGTCATAAATTATCAGAAATTGCAACTGATGGGAGTTTGATCCACGTTTGGAAGAACAGGAGAGTTTGTTGAAGTGAAGTCGCTTCCATCAACTAGCTTGCATTACTTCATTATCATATTCAGTATTTCATCATTAAGTCAGAATATTCATTACTGTTACCAGGAATTATCACTGGGGAGAGATTGAAAATGGAACCAAATAAAATGATCTCGAAAAATTATTCTCCAGACCTAAACAACTGTACTATATATTTTGTATGAATTTAATTTTGCTACTACTTCTTTTAATATTTCACAAACTAGACGAAAACCGGAAAATAAATAATCTTAGAACAAGCTGACTTGTTTTAAGGATATTAAATGGTATAATAATGTAACAATTAACACACAATATTTCCAACAAGTGTAACTCGTTTATTGGAAGTAACACAATCAGCTGATCATACCTTTTTTTAACCATCACGCCATGATGAATCATTCAAATGTGGCACAACTAAGTAGTGATTCGTATTATAATGTTAAGAACAGGACATGGAAATGATATATGACAATTCCAAGTTAGCATGTGATGTGGCAATTTAACGTAGTGATTATAACGAAGCATAATTAAGCAGCAAAGAGAACCAACATTTTGATTCTGAGTAAGATAGAAATTTGTTTATGTATTTTCCATTTGCATTCCAAAGCTGAAAATATTAGTTTCTTATTTGACATGTGACGTGATAATTATAGGCATTATCTGACATCTTTCATAATTAATCTACCATAATTGTGATATGATATTTGCAAATGTGAAAACAACTGTTATCTATTTATGAGAAAATGAAAATGAGCTTAATATTTCACTTAATTAAGTAAAAGCAATTTATTATCCCACTAATAATGTGTCATGATAAAGATATGCACAAGCTTATATTTTTCATAATTATATAACTTACTAATAATTCAAACTACAAATTATTTGATATTTCACCAGATTCTGAAGATCAATTCAGTGTTCCTGTTTGCGTTCATATAAAACTGAAAACAATCTTCTCTTGCAGACCAAAAGACTGACATACTCAACAAATCAATTTTGAATTTCAGAAGTAAAACATATCCAATTTGACATCAATGAAAGACAAACAACCTGTTACAAACTAAATGACGGCTCCTATGGCAAATTCATCACAAAGTACAGAAAAAATCCAATAACTTTATATTCCTCCAACAAGAGCACATCTATCAGACCAAAACATACAAAGAATTGCTGAAATATCTATCTATCTATCTATCTATCTATTTATCTCTCTATCTATCTATCTTATCTACAAATACATGCCATTTAGATTGCGAACAAATCTAACATTGTTAGGTCTATCTATACTATTTAAAGTGTGCTGGCCTCTCATGGAAAAGCACCGGGTTCAAATCCTGGGGGTGACAGCAAACATTTATCACTGTGGTTTTATAGATATTGAGACCCACCCCAAGGCAAGGTACTTCATCCACATTGCACTCAGCCCACCCAGCTGTTTAACTGGGTACCTGATTATTGAAATCCATCCATCATACCAATAATTAACAAATCAGATAATTCATTTGATTTCTACCTTAGATTTAATTTTTTGTGTCATTTACCACTGAGATTGTATAGGAGTGAATGATTATTAACAATCCGGTTGTACCTCAACGTAGCAAGGGAAGGAGAGGTTACAGAAACAAAGAAACTGAGACAGAACTTAGCTGGCAATACTTTGTGGCATTTACATTGCGATAAGTAAAAGTCTGGATCTCTGTCTATCATGACTGTCTGTGAGAAGGAGGGAGGTAAAAGGAAACTGGCAAAAAGTGAGTTTGATAGCACCATGGCCAGGTTTCTCCTGAGTTTGATAGCACAATGGCCAGGTTTCTCCTGCCATTTAGTGTCGATATAAATACAAGACTGAATGTAGGCTTAACAGGTACACCAGTATGTCTCGAGAGAGGAGAGAGAAGAGAGAAGGAGAGAGGAAAGAAGAGAGAGAGAGAGAGAGAGAGAGAGAGAGAGAGAGAGAGAGAGAGAGAGAGAGAGAGAGAGAGAGAGAGAGAGAGAGAGAGAGAGAGAGAGAGGATGAGAGAAGGAGAGAGGAAAGAGAGGAGGAGAAAGGAGGGGGAGGAGGGGGAGGAGGGGGGAGGAGAGACAGAGAGAGTCACATAATACCGTGGCTAAAGATTTTGGAACAAATGACATGAGTATAAGTTTGAATCCAAGCTAAAATAAGGGGAAAATTAAACAAACATTTATCGTTAAATGAAATAACTTCAGGACCCTTGAGATCTCTTCATTTTCATTATATTAAGTTTCAAGAATCATTAGGTGAGAGACTTGCTATAACATAAAGAGGAGGAGCGGTACCATATGGGGAGGAGATAGGAAGCAGAGACAGATTGGACCAATGCCTAATTTCTTCTGCCATTTACTATTGAGATAACCACAGTCTGATTTGAAGAGTAACAACTCCACCCAATCCGGGCACCATGACTGTCAAGTTGTCAGGAGCCTGTATACAGTCTACATATCTCCTGTTGCAAGTCTATAATCAATGATATACAACTACCTAGAATTGCAAGTCTGTCAGTGAAAGACTTTTAGTTTAAACTGATGTTAAGTGTTTTAACACACCATCATCATTGTAAGTCATTGAAAATACATTAACAAAATATTGCATAGACTAAATTTTAGTCATCAGAGTATACCTATCTGAAATTGCAAGATATTGAAAATATTTTAAGAAAATATTGCATTATTTTATGATGAACCAATATTTCATAGGCTCAATTTCAGTGTAGTTTCACCTTGATGAAACATATTTCATAGACTAAATATTAGTCCAGGCTCACCCTATCTATATAGGAAATCCTGGGGAAAACATATCACTGTAACAATTGGAGCCAGTGACCACACCTAAAACTGAACCTTGGAGAAAGCAATTCCATGTGTCATTCACCACCAAGATATATATATAGTGAAAGAAAGATCAACAAGTACACTAACGTCCTGTCTATCTGAGTCAAAGAAGGAAGGAACACAAAGCACAAGGATCTTAATTCTTCCATTTATCATTCAGATAAATATTGAAATATTGAATATTTGTATCAAATGTGCCCTGTACCCAATCTGTGAAACCAACGAACGGTGAATATTTGTAAACCTTTGCATCCAAAAAATGTGGAATAATTTTTTTTTTTTTAAATAAATAAAATATTTCAAGTTTAAAATAAAGAATTCAGGGAAGAGAAAGACCTTGATTCAACAAGTGAACTTTAATCTTGCATCTTTGTAAGAGGAGAGAAAGTGAACAGCATCAAGTGAACAGCACCAAGTTCCTCCCACCTAGCAGCAGGTTATTATAACCCGTCCCACAATAAGCATGTATATATATCTTCACCACTTCCCCTCTCATGTAACACAGTGTGTAACGAGCCGCGCTCTCAGAGACAAAAATCAAACTTGATTGAATGAGAGCCCAGACAAGCGGTCATTATAGCAAATATTTACCACGCTATATGGAATCAAAGACTTCTTACCAGACTGCCCGGTGGATAATCCAAGAGTTCCATGGACAGGCGGCAGTTAGAGAGTGAGAGACGGAGTTACCAGAGTTCAAATGTGAGGCGGTGATACAGAGGTTCTTGGTTCCCGGCACCACCCACTTGCCTCGGCATCGGCCGCTAACTGGTCTTAATTTAGACCCCCGTGAGTCACCCTCACTCACTCCAGCGGACACGGGCTGTATCAAGAATCATGAAATGACATTTCGGGCAAAAATGTCCCATTGAAAGTTTTTCATGTTTTTCAAAGCCCCTACTGTTGGTCGAGACTTCCGGTGTGATACCAGGGAACAATAACACTGCGGTTGCCGTGACTACCAGACCAGGCGCCACATTGTAGGGTGGGAGCAGAGAGGACAATTCTGATTCATACCAGACTCATGCGCTACTTCCCTGCAACAAGTGTTTATACTCTACATGATCCGCATGGGACCTTATCTGAACTGAGCATGTGCAAGGATGTAGGTCAACTAGCCTATGCATTATACACCGACTTGCCGCCTGTAATGGATTTGTTGCAACAGAATGTTTGGAAAGCTGTGCAACTGTTTAAACATTGATCGGATAACAGAACTTTACAAATTTGAATCGGCAATTTTCATCTTGAAATGGTTCTAAATTGACATTTTTGTACGACTGTTTAAACTTTGATCATATAACGTAACTTCTGAAAAATTCAAACTTGCAAATCTTATTGCTTAAATGGTTTTAAATGGACTTGTGGAATAAGAATGCTCCATTTTTATTCTTGAAATGTTTCAAGTTTCTCAATGGATTTGTAGAAATTGAAACTCAGAAAGTTACATCAAACAAAACAAAAAACAGAATTGTACTTCAGAGAGTTAAGTTGATATAAAAGAGAAAAATAACAAAATAAAACTTGAATTAAGCTAACAACACACTTTAACTTAAAAAAATTAGTTGACATGAAAAATGTTAAGCTAAAAACTCTGACACATGTGAAGATTCCAAAATTATGTGATTCCATCGGAGATCTTATTTTAGAACACTGTAAATTACGTTCCAAAAAAAATGTTTTCCTAAACTACAACATGATACAAGATGAAAACATGCATCAGTGAAAGCAAAATCTTCATTGACATATGTCCAAATAATTTTCTAACAGATAAATTACTAGTTGCATTCCAATCTTTTTGAAAAATTAAAAATATATGGTATGGAATTTATCTTCTTTTCTTAATACAAGAAGTTTAAACACTGTCTATCCAAATGAAAATGGCAGTGACATCTAAAGATGAAGACAGATAGCTAAATCACTAATACTGAGTTGTCTGCACTTGTCAAACTCAAATTATCTCACAAACGATGTAAAAAATGATTTCAAAAACATGAAAATGAACCTTTTCAAGATGAAAATATATAGACTTGATAGGTCTCATGAATAGTATCTGTATAAGTATTGACTAAAATAGCACGTTTTTTTGCAAATTTTATTGTTTTAAAATTTCCCATTACCGTAATAATGATAATTTATATCATTCATATTTTCTTCAGGGGGTAAACAATCTTATTACATAAACCATTTATCTCAAGTGGTAAAAACGGTGTTGCGTATAAAGAAAAATTGCATGGTGGCCATTTTATTGTGAACACATTTTATTATTTCGAATTACAAAAACGATTCCCATGGCTTTACCAAACCATCTACACTCATTTTTTAACTTGAGAAAAAGAGAGAAGGGTGTTTTACTATTATTTCACATTATTTTTCAAATACATTTCATCAACTTATTTGAGTAAAAAAATGTGCTTCTGCCCCTTTAAGATGATGATAAAGAGTTCAAATGCAAGTTTCATTTTTATTAGAATAAGCTATTGACAGAAAAGCCCCCTATACTGGGGATTGGGGGATCTACACCAATCTGACAAAATTGTCTAAGACTTGAATGATCTCCCAAATAAAGTCCTTTCTATTGTTTGAAGGACATTACTAAATATAATTTTCATAATAAAAAATAAGATGCAGAATTCCAGACTATTCAAACTGACCATAGATGACCTGAAAAGACACATCAACATTTCATATCTAATGTTTCTTACAGAAGTTTCAACATACAAATTGTCTTAACAAGCAGTTTGCAAGAGTTCAAACAAGAGAAAAACATTGAAGAAATAACTAGATGAAAAGGAAAACTGAGCTCACAGGTGTTGAGAGATGAATATGCACTTTACACAAGTTATTCTAAATAAAGAATAACATTTTTAAAGCCCAACGACTAATGTCTTATTTATTTCATACTGCTACGATGTTTCTTGAAAAAAACATCTTGTCTGCGGAACAGGAGTTGCCTCTTAACTCCTTTATGCTTTAACAATTGTAGGAGGGTTTCCCATCCTCAAGATGAAGACTTTACCAGGTGCCTATTATATTCCATGTGTTTTTGTACTAGACGGTGTCGCATTGCACCGACGGAGGTAACTTACAACCACTCGGTGTATCGTCGTGTCTCCGTCTGAGAGATTTCATTTGTCTTCTATCATTGAACTTACCTTGAAGTTTACCTGAGACGAACTTGATTCAACTGAATTTCCTTATTTACAACATTCACTGAGAGAGGTAGGGAAACAACCACCCCTGATATAGTCAATCAAGTTTATTTCGTATTTCAGGCTACATGGCCCATGGTACAATTGTATTTGAAGAAATACATAGTTGTGCTAGGACGATCCTAACCTGAATATTTTAAAGAGGTATTTAGATGTTAAACAAAGTATATTTACATCTTATGTGTTAAATATTTGCTGCAATGCTGATTAGTAGACTTCAATGAAGTCTCTAAATGTTCATAAATCAGATGAATTAACATTTAGTCCAATTAAAGATAAAACATGATAGACTTGGTAACCGGTTATCAGATTTGTATATAAATCAATATATCTTCTTATATTGAAAATGACCCCCATCACAAATTGCTCATCAATATTAGGATATATTTGAGTCAAGATATTTCCAAGAGTTTGTAACTATATTATCAACCAACTTCACAAGTTTAACCCTTGTCCTTTCTAACAGTACAAATAATGAAACGGGGGTGCTATATGTGGTGAGAGTCTCCCTCGTCAGTATCATCAGATTCTTCAGTCCACATCGAAATTCCAATTCTCACTGTATTCTTTATAGTAAGTGTAGTTTAAACCATGTGAAAAATTATTACTCTCCTTTTGAGGATACTGCAGTGTAATATTTATATGGCAATGTTGAACGAGTGTATATACCAGCAAGAATGACGTCACAAATGCGTGCAGTTGTGACATCACAATGGTCAACCCGCCATCACAATGGTACATGGGAAATCTTAGCCTCAGCACAATTTTGTCAATTTCGCTTGATTAACTAGAGCAAATAATATAATTGTGCTAGTCTAAAACCAAATCATTTACTCGTTTAATAAATATGGTATTAAATGGAATGTCTTTTAGTATCCTCTGTAAAACATCTGTAAAATTCAAAAAACTTTTCAGCAATAAAATAAACTCTCTTTATCTACAGATTCATTTTACAGACATAGACTATATGATATCGTATTCCAGCCTGTATGAAGCATGCAGAAATGTATGAGTATAGAATTTCCTTAATTTTTTACTTTACAGACAATAATAAATATGAGGTTTTTTTAATTTTAATATGAATTTTTTCAAATTGATTTTCCAGAGCCACATCCCGGCCGAATGTGTACATGTGTTAGTTAACTCAAGTAATGAACTATCCAGCTCCCGTGGCTGAACATTCACTCTCTCTATAGATGTTTATTTACAGGGAAAATAGCAAACCATCTCTCACCAGAGGCCCTGCGGAGATAAGTGGCATCCTTCTACCTGTAGTAATTACTTATACAACATGTTCCGCTTGTCACAATTACTTACCTATTCTACCTGTACAATTACTTTTTATATAGCACATGTTGATATAATTATCTACTTCTATATATAAGAATTTTACAGATAAGATGTACCAAGCTTATTTGTATAGAAGAAATTCTACATGTAGTAATTACTTTATAAGATATTTCACATGTCACAATTACTTAGGTATTTTACCTGTATCCAATTCTTTTCATATAAGATATGATTCAAGAACGATTTACTTATTTAAGGCTGCGTAAAAAACTTATCGTATTCTCTCTGGTATAAGACCAATGGGCTAGGCAAACAAACATCTTGAAAACATGGGGGTGGTCTTTTAGATGGGAGAGACCCCAACTCAGATGAAAATTTATACCGGAGACCTTCAGATAGTTAGAATAGGTTTTATGTAGGTTTTTGACACTTAACTTAAAATAATATTATAGATGTATGTAATGTATGACCATTTAACATCTGGCAAAATTGGGGATGGGCTATAATCTGAGAAAAAAAACAAACCCAACCAGGACAACCCTCTGAAAATTGGGGGTGGTCTTAGGCTTGGGTGTGGTCTTATACCTGAGAGAATACGGTAAATGTTTCTCTGGAACATTTAAATAAAAAGAAGGTTGTAGGATTTTCTTGTCGTTTTTTGTCGGATAAATAAATGGTGAGGGAGGAGTAGAGTTCATTTTTTTCATAAAAATATTCCTGTAGCGCCGTATATTTGGTGAACAAATGTATTTTGATACAGCAAATTATTAATTTATTAATTTTTAAAAGCTGTCACACCCACAAATAAGAGTGATAATTAATACAAGGCATTGTTCTTATATTGAATACACACTGTGTTAAAAGGAAAGTTCTATCAGGGTATTTTTTGTGGAAACGAAATTCGAGAGAATTCCTGTTTACACATATATGCTATGAATGCATGATTAAAACACAGTCAAATTGAAAGATAGTAATGAAGATTATATTTTGATGACTTTATATTTCACAAATTGATAAAGGCAAGCGCACACTTGTTGAAAAATAAAAACGATGAGAACTGAAGTCATTCATCGGCGCGACGAGTGGGGAAAATCTTGCTACGGTCTAACAGCATATTATTTATTAGTTTTATTATGTGTTATCTGTTACTATGTGAATTTTCTATCATTGTATATATTTTATTTTTTAGAAAGTGTAAAATTGGGTTAAATATAACGTGTTTTCATTTCACATAATGCCAAGAATCCAATATGGCGGATGCCGCCAATAGATCGGTGATAGAACTTTCCCTTTAATTCACAGTGAATCTTTGAATCCAGAATAGTTGTGACATTATCTGTTGCTATTGCTTCTGGTATACCTATAGATAGTTGTCACATACAGATAGTTATTCTGTCCGACGAAAGAAATATGTTCAAAAAACAATCCAATATCTTGTGTTTCAAGTGTGCAATCTTCCAGTCTCCAGTCTCTGGCACAGATACCTCATGTAGGTAGGTACTTAAAGTGTACACAGAATTTATGTAGCTATAATTCAGGGATAAATTATCTTCCAGGTAAAAATGCAACACGGCTTGTAACCATTCTCTTTGAAGCATACAATCTCCCAGTCTCTCATCCCCTGGCACCAATACTTATGAAGGTAGGTATTCGCAAAGTAAGACGATCATCTTGATACTGGCTACTGTCTACAGTTTAACATTATGTAGGAGTTGCTGAATTGAAATATGCATATAGTGGGCAAACATCCATGGGAGAGACTTTTTAATCATACTACATTCACAACATAAACATTTTTACAATATTCACTGAATTCCGAAATTGTTTCCGAAATTAGTTTTGTTAGTCGTGATGTATTTTTCTCCCTCAAGTAGAAACGCCTAACAAGTAAGCAACGACAAACAGGCTTCTAATTGTCTTCCAGGTAAAAATGCAACAGGGCTTGTAACGTTCTCTTTGAAGCATACCAACCTCTCAGTCTGTTCAACTAGTTGCTCAAGTCTCCTATTGGTGGCTGTATGGGTAAGCTATTGGGACAGTCAGTGCTGACAGTTGGTGCCTGACTCTGAGGGTTAGACCTCAATTCCCATAAGGATTTGTACAGATGTGATCCCAAACATGATATTGGTACTGATACCAGTTGTTTACCACTTGTGGATAAATTGCTTTTGAACCAAATGTTGCCTGTTCGTTGAAAGTTAAAATTATTCACAAATCTTAAAATTAAACCATAAAACCATCCTAAATGAACCTCATCATTCATTTTGTTAACAAAATTGCAAAACTGTCTAAATCACAATCAGCATCAGATGACCTTTAACCATTTAAAATAAAATATAATTGAAATCGTAAAAACAGGCAAACAAGTCCTCTTCACTGCCGTGTTGAATCTCCTTGAGTAGTGATACGCATCTAATTGGTCCCAATGTAAATTGTAACAAGAGTCTGAGAACAACATCAGCAGGAAACAAACACGGACATGTGTACAGAATAACATCGCACTTTATCCAGCGCTAGTTGCACAGTTCGCATGTAAATAGCAAAGGGCATTGGAGGCAATGAGAGTCTATTTGGAAATATTACGGCCGAGTATATAGACACATTGCCTTGACATTAGCCTCGATCCCGTAATACATCTGATCTTTGGGAGACGTACACCGATATAACTGAGCGTAACAGGTGATTTAGTAAATATAGTCAGTGCGACGCGCATTCGCATTTAACCGCACTCTCTGTGTTATTATTAGCGCGACAATTGTAACTGCCCACATAAGAGGTGATTTTGGTATTTACAGTCACTGAGACTGCATTCTCATTTAAAGGGAGTCATTCCATCATTAGTAGTCTGACAAATGTAGTATGACAAACGTAATGTTGAATATAAATGACCAGCTTTGGTAAACGTCGGATGACAAACGTAATAAGTGGTAAATTTTGTCAATTACATACTGGGACTATAGCTGTCATATTTAACTGGAGTTTATGATGTTTTAGGAAAAAGTTATTTTGTTTAATATTGTCGCTAGGACTAGCGTTCATATTCACATACGGAACAGTCCTGGAGAGTGTAATACTATTATAAGACGGGAAATGTACGGACCACCTAAAAAGGATTTCAGTAAATTTTGACATTGGGACTACAAGTCTCTATGGAATAAATAATGGGGAAAATTTAGGACCACCTAAAAGTGATTTCAGTAAATTTTGGCATTGGGACTACAAGTCTCTATGGAATAAATAGTGGGGAAAATGTACGGACCACCTAAAAGGGATTTCAGTAAATTTTCGGCATTGGGACTACCAGTTACATTTAGCTCGAGTCTCTACGTAACTGAAAGTGGGGAAACGTAATAATCCATGTAAAAGGTGATTTCAATAAATCTCGTCAGTGGACTGCTATTCTCATTGAACAGGAGTCTCTGTGTTTATAATGGAGGGAGATGATTTATGGTAGACAGAGAGTTGGGCTCTACAAGGACAGGCAAAGCTTGGACGCCATCAATGAAAGGCGGCGGAGCTAGATGGGTTTATTGGATTCTCTGGAAATATCAGCCAGACAAATTTACACACTCAGAACAAATGCGATTGACTTTATCAGGGTGATGAAATCATCGTACAGAATCCGTTTGACTCAATGTGGCGCAAAATGGCCTGACGTTTATTATAACAAACACATTATTCCAAGTGTGAAATGTTTTATTGTAGTTGTATAGCTGACGAGTCATTTCAAAGAGAATATCAATGTTTTTCTGATTCAAATTTGTTCAAAATTATGGTACATCCTACTAAATCTTTTCAATTAGATTTATCAAAGATGATGCTTCATGTTAAGTGTAAAATGTTTATGGTATTTAAATAGACAATGTTTAATTTCACTGGAAATGTCGTTTTGATTAAAATCCAATTGTTTCATTTTTGGCAAATTTGATAGCAAATTCAACATGATTTAAAGATTTTTTCAAAGTATTTCAGACACTGATGTTAAAAAACTTACTTTTATAAATAAACCTTTGTCCTCCCCAAGTAGACATATGTAATTATTCAGCGAGCTGAGAATCAGGTAGACATTGACAAACAGGTGCTCTCATGTATATATTCAACATATATACCAGGTCAAGATTCATCAAAGATACTTCACTTGTTTATTCTCCAAAACCATAAATACTCCTCACGATAAATAACACACATACCTATACAGCTGACATCCTAATGATCCTACTGTGATTTTTGAACGACTTATCAAAAAAGGAAACATTAAACTCACCCGATTAAGATGAAATTTGGGGGATAGCGTTTTGCACTATGTAAACCTGACTGAAGTGTATCTCCTCCAGGATAGTGAAAACCTAGTTTGTAGTTAATTTCACAGATCGCTTGAGATATATAAGATTCAATAAACATGCTGAGATTTCAGTATACCGGTAGGTTAGAATTGACCAACATTCATTGATGTTGTCCTTTTGTCATTTTGTGACTAGGTCCTTTTATCAACTGAACATCTTTCAATCATATTAACTTACTTCTTCAACCATGTGTTTTCTTTATAATCTACTATAATCTAATATCCATGTGTTAATTACTTGCATATTTATGTATTATTGATAATTTATTGATGGGAATTTTGCATTTATCTTATCATTTATGATTCCTTTTTGAACCTCAGTATTACAATACAATTCTGTCTAAAGCTAATCATAAAAAATGAATATAAACGTTTGGTCCATGCATTAAAACCAAAAACTATTATAACAAAATTAATAATGCTTTTCTTAATTCTTTATAACCTTTCAACAATAAATACATAAATATTTTTCTAAAGACTGACACAAGGTTCTCTCGTAAACAACATTTTAAACCAAACTTCATGAATTTGTGTATCAACATGAACATCTTTCTTGAAAACTAATCTCTCTTGAAGAACATTTCCAAATCTAGTCAAGAGGTCATGAAATAGTCCATTGAAAAATGAATTCAACCCAATTTTATACAACTAGTACCAACATCTCCCTTGTTTCCTGCTTATTTCAGTTATACAAATAAACATGCACATTTCCACATGGTTAATGGTAAAGCAGGCTTTTTAACCTACCTCCCCACTCTAAGTGCAGGCATATGTTCCCCATTGTGGGGACACCATTGTTCCCGGCCCACATCTGCAAGAAGTCACCAAAACATTGGACATAATTAGGGTGACACGATTTGATTCTCCGTGGAACCATGCCTCCGTGTGGAAACGCTTCTTGGCTTCATTATGGGACTGAGATTTATACTACAGTTAACTCTTAGATTGTTTACAGGATATGTCACAGGGAAACAAGCTGCTAGAACCCTCCCTTTAACTCCCAGAGCACTTATAGGACATGTCACAGAAACATGACATCGGTTATATTCTACCATGTCAGTGCTAGGTACTCGGTTCTGATTGGTTGACTTGTCCAATTTATCATACAAGTTTGGTTCCAATTCAATTTCAATTACACACCATCAATCCAGTCTCTATAACATGTCTCTGCTTTTCATTCATACTAAATAATTAGGGCTAACACAATTTGAATTTATTTGGAACCAATTAACTTATTCCTAAATACCATTGCATGGTCTCTGAATTGAGAGACTGTTTATATTTCGGTTAATTTGTCACCAAAACATCAAATTTAAAACATGAAACGTGATTTAATTTTAATGGAACAATGCCTATATAAGGTGGTCGACCTAAGATTTATTTATGGAATTTAAATTGTTTCCTAATTAGTGAACACGAAAGCTTGTAGTTTCTACAGCACTGTCAATAGCCTGGCATCATGTCTATGATCATAAACTAAAATGACAAATATTATAAATTTTTGGAAATATTTTGTTGTAAGAGGAAACAGTATGTGAAGAAATGTGTGAGATTAAATGATATTGACATATAGGTGGTTAATTCTGACTCACAGCTGCAGCGTGGGTATGTCTCACGTGTTCAACGACAACACGTAACTCACTGGGATTTGATCTAGAAATAGACGGTCAAAATTCCTTACAAATACAAACTTACTGCAACTAATTACGATATACGTTTTAACAGGTAACTTGTTGGATAATTTGTTTACATGATGGTTCTATCTGCACAAAATTTAGAACCAAAATAAAATGCATTGAATCCAATTAAACTATCACAGGAATTAAGGTATATATATACATTGTATTTGCAAAAACTTAACATGTGTCATGTGTTGTTCTTCAAATTGGCCAAAAAATGGGACTTGACATACAGTAATCTTATTTCTTTCAATTTATAATAAAACAATAAATTTTTATCAAGATAGTAGATATTACAAAAGAATGCCATTAGATAGGTTACAGATGTAATTGTTTCCCAAATAGAACAGATGTAAGCGTTTCCCAAATAGAACAGATGTAAGCGTTTCCCAAATAGAACATATGTAAGTGTTTCCCAAATAGAACATGTAAGCCTTTCCCAAATAGAACAATGTTAAATTCCATAAGTAACAATGGATTAATTGTCCTACGTACACCATAATATATAGCGTTGGAGAAAATTAATTCAAAGATGACAGAACTGGACTATTTTAATCTGTTCATTCTATATTTGCTATTTTATAAACTGATTCATTCAACATACTATACACTCCTTTAAAGGCTTGAACCTATTGACGTAAATACTTGTAAAAATATACCTCTTTCTATTCATGAGCTCTATTCAGACACACGACAAACATGGTTACGTCAAATGCATGTTTTATTCAAGAAGCGCCATCACATACATTCCTGTTTCATCATATCGTCAGCTTATAAGGCCACAACAATTTATTACTTGTTTTACATATTTTATGGGGCATAATAATTTAAGGCAGGATGCATAAGCAATCAAATAAAATCCACTTCATTTACCTTAGAATTTGCTTGAACATTTAAGAAACTTTCAGGTAAGTACAACATCAATTGAAGAATTATAGGTTATAATTTTTTCCTTTTATAGTTTGCCAAAGGGGAGTGGGAATTTGAACCCAAAAACATTATAATTTATTTTGTCGGTAAAACGAGTACAGGTTCTTGCATATAAATGTATTGAAGAATTACTCAGATACACTACATGTCGAATCAAAATGGAAGTCAAATGCATATTTTATTCATGTCCAAGTCATTATAAAACATTCCTGTTTCATCATTATCCTCCTTATATGGGAAAACCTACTCTAAAATTCCTCACATTGTTTGCAAGAGGTCTATAAATTCAATACCACTCCTTCATGTATGTCAACCACATAACAAATACCATTGAAATTTTCATAAAAATCTTCTTTAATCTAAACCTAGTACACCCCTGTTTTACACATCTTTCAAACGAATACCATTGAAATTTTCTTTAAAATCTTCTTCAATGTAAATTAATTAGTGCCTATGCCAAACTGCTGCTGCGAACTACGAGCCTGTAAATTCCGCCACAAGGGCTAAAATGGGTAAAATATAAATACGCAACTTGAGGGTTAAGCTAGTACAGTCCTGTTCTACACATCTTTCAAACAAATACCATTTACATTTTCAAAAAAATCTCCTTTGATAATATGTAAACATCAAAAGTACAGCTCTGTTTTATATAAAACATGAAATACAGGTTTATGATTAATGACTTTTTCTGAAAAACAGTGGCCTAGTTAATATATTGTTCAGCTTAAAGAGAGATGATTTCATGTCTGTCCAATACAAATAGCCTCCTACGTGATGCATTTATATATCACTGAGATTTAAACACTTCAAAATTTAAAAAAAAAAGTTTTTAAAAATTTTAAACAAAATAATTTCAGGTTTTATCCATATGGGTTAATATCCTGTATTCAAATTAACAACATTGTGAAATTTGTATATAAAAATCCTATATCCAACTCTACAATGGGGGACACAAACATGTAGTTATTGTTAAATGAATTACCTTTAAACATCAATTCTAATTCCTAACGTAACATCCGTCCTCTAAAATGTTTCTCCTATACATATATAACAAGCTCAAAATGATAGATTGGAACATGAACTTAAACTCCTAAGTATTTCTATTTTTAATTTTCAGGACAGATTTAATTAATCTTTCTTGCAATTTACTTAAAATAGATTGAGTAGTCAAGCTAAACATTTAATGATTTTTTTTATACAAATCATTTATTTTTGCACATAACTCCACCTTTAATCTTAATATTACTTTCTTTATATTGGTTTACTTAATTCTTAACCACATATTTTTTTCTCAGACCTTGAGGAAAAAACCCACTCGTGACTAGATACTAAAAACACCTCTACAATTATTATTTACAAGATTGGCAACAAATATAAGTTCTGTGATTAAAAAAAGACATTTTAACATTTTTTCTAAATATTTACATTTACCCAACAACTAAAGATTTACAATAGTAATATTCACCCTACAACTAATAATATATCATAGTTACATTTACCCTAAAACTAATAATATATCATATAGTTACATTTACTCACCAACTAATAATATATTATAGTTACATTTACCCTACAAATAGTAATGAATTATAGTTACATTAATCGTACAACAGATAATATATCACAGTTACATTTAACATACAACTGATAATTTATCATAGTTACATTTACCCTACAACTGAAAATATATCATAGTTACATTAACCCTACAACTAATAATATTTCATAGTTCTATTATACATTTAACCTACAACTAATAATATATCATACATTAACCCTACAACAAGTAATATATCATAGTTACATTTACGCTACAACTGATAAAATATCATAGTTACATTAACCCTACAACTAGTAATATTTCATAGTTATATTATACATTTACCCTACAACTAATAATATATCATACTTATATTAACCCTACAAATAGTAATATATCATAGTTACATTTACCCTACAACTGATAATATATCATAGTTACATTTATACCCAACAACTAATGATTTTTCAGGCTCAAATCTTCCTAAGATCTAACAGTATATCATGGTCACGTATTCCGCACCACTTATCATATAGAAGGTCACATAGTCTACACCATTGGCAGCATATCTAGAAAGTCATATTTTCCTCACCAAGAGTAATAAGAAGATAATATTGACCTCACGACTAGTGATGTATGAGCTCTGCTGTGAGAGGACCTCTGTTGGAATGTGGAGTCACAAGTACAAACATCATTATCAGCAAGCGGGACAAGAGCTCCCATTCTAACCCCATATCTGTGTAACCATCAGAGAAGGGAACTAGTCAACTGATCCTTGAGAAATATGAGAAATATGCCTTCAGAGATCGAGCACATGACTTACAATTATTTTTCAATTGATATATAGTAATAATGGTGAATTTTAAACAATTTTCTAAAGAAGGACCTTGATTCTGTATTAAAGCACTAAGGATAAAGGATAAATAGTGGAATAATTATCAACATTTGGGGGAAATTGGGAAAGTAGTGAATGAGAGCAAGCAAATGTCTCAACATCACTATAAGTAAAATATCAAAGAAACGCATGGAAATATGGGAAAATAACGAGAGATATTAGCTACAGAGAGCCTTACAGTAGGACCTCATTTATCCAGACCCCGTATATCCGGAAACCCGGCCCGTTGCACGAAAGTATTTCAAATCATCTCTATGAATTTCTTTATAACTGATGATTCACATAACCACACGGCTCGTTTCCAGACGATTTTCAGGTGCCTAACCAAATCATGCGGATAAACGGGATCTGACTGTATTCGATCATTATCTTCAATGAAAAAAATAACAATTTGAAATATGGAAGGGAAATATCAGTAAATGTGACATAAAGCAACTACGTGTTGTACACAAAAATAAATTGACGACATCAACGATTTATCTCAATAAATTAGCATAGGGAACAGACATACTTTAAATTACCCAGATGAAAACAGGAGAATATTAGATAATGTTAGGAAGCCAGAGGACTTGGGGAAATATGGTGACCATGCACGGGAAATATGAGAGAAATAGCGCCATAGACAACATATGCATCCTCTGTAACCACAATTAATCTCCAATTGACATGGGGAGTTAACAAGATAGCCAGAATTAGATTTCTTTTACGGGGCAATCGATGCATGGATATTACATTGTCTGCCTCCATTGACTGCGGCTAACTCGGCCAGAAATGAAGTCAAAAGGCTGAGCTTTAGTTGTTTGCTAGACAAAAAATTTCTTTAGGGGAGACAGGAAAATCTCTTACCAATCATATTCATAAATTTACTTTCTTTTATAAGAATATTACGACAAATTGTCAAGTCTGAAAATCACTTACTGGACAAGGCGTTTAGTCAAAGCTTAAGGGCTGTGGACTAATTTATTCAGAAAATTTAGAATATGAGAATAATTGCCCAGTGGACCACATATGAAATTAAATGGTCTCTTTCAGATATTTTAAAATAGAATATAAGCTGAGAAAAAAACTTTCTGGATCAGAATGAATTGACATTTATTATAAAACTTACAATATCATTAGGAGTATACCAGGCAATGAGCTCTTGGTTCAATAACACAATGTTCGCGGTGGGTATCCTGCGTTAAACTTTGAGTGGTTGCAAGTGCCCACGGACATCTTGGAAAATTTTGTGTTCGTGACGACAGGACAGTTACTGATTTTGTCTGTATATTTTAATGAGGTTACATATTCAATATAAAGCGGAAGAGAGATTATTCATTTAGCAAGTCCATGCATATGCCAAAGAGTATTCTTTTTATGCGTATTAGCATTAGTCAATAAAATAATGATATTGGCAAAAATAGCCCATCACTTGCAAATTGACAGCTATTTTGAGTATTTAATTATCTGTAATTTTACTACCTTTTAATCGTTAATTACGAATGATTGCCTGACAAGTTTCTAAATTAATGCATGTTCATATCTGTATAATTGATAAATAACAGCTAAAAATAACGTTCAATACGACACAGCAAGATATAATTATAGGAGAGTTGTTTCACAAAGTACCTAGTCTTTATTGAATATTGTGAGTATTATGAACAATATAAACATATTTCAGATATCAAAATAACAAATAGCGTCTTCATTACAATGTTCATGTTAAATTTAATTTGTCATTATCTATAACAGTGATTTTATATCAAATACAATCCAAAAAACTATTTTTGCAAATATCACAACAAAAAGGGCTACCTTTAAAACTACAAAGACAAAGAATGACACATTCCCGACAACTAGTTACCAATGTTAAAGGACCTGAAATGAATCTTGAACCCACAACCATTAAGTAGCCTGTGTCTGTGGGAGGGAGGGAGGCAGGCAGGACCACACTAATCCCTGTAATTATTCCCTTTGAGGTTATGAATGAAAACACTTATCCCCTGTAATTATTCCCTTTGAGGTTATGAATGAAAACACTTATCCACTGTAGTTTCTGGCTTTTGCTACTATCAATTTACTCCATTTTCGCACCAAAGTAATTGAAAACTACCAAGTTGTCTAGCAACAGTCTAGGCAACTTTATTGATGCTTATCTAGACTTGCATGAAATCCCTTCAATGAATTTCCCATATGGTAAACAATATTTGATAACATAGTGAAAAATTTATTAACTTGATAACAGTTGTTATCAAAATCTGTGACATCATGTGTCACATTGGAAATACAAAAGATACCTGTCATCTATAGATGATATTATAAGCATGTCTTTTGACAAGGCGGTCTCTTGATGAGAGGACCACTTAACAATAGATATATATTGGCAATATGCTAATTTAGTCTTGCATTCATTTGTTGTTCAATTCTTTCAAATATTGTTTATTTTTGTGCTCAACCTGTGTTATGAATTATTCAATATTGAAAGAGTACAATACAAGTTCAGTCAAATGAGAACCTTTATACACAGTACATGTGACTTGCATTAAGTCTCAGATGTACATATACTAGAGGTGACAGTCAGCCAGTCCATTGATAAGAAATGGGGTGTCTTAGAAACGATCCACATTCATGATTTAGTAAAGGGGACTGATGCAAGTCTATTGATAGGGCAAATGCTGGATGAGATGTCTACAATTTACATTCAAATACTACTAAAGGAGACTGGAGTGAGTCTATTGATAAAAACAAGTTCTGAATGGCTTTGTCAGTGAAACAATCCACACTCAAGTACTCCTAACGGAGACTGGAGTGAGTCTATTGATAGGGCCAATTCTGGATGAGATGTCTATACCATCCACATTCAAGTACTCCTAAAGGAGACTGAAGCGAGTTTATTGATAAGACAAGTTCTGGATGTCTTAGTAACAATCCACACTCAAGTACTACAAAAGGAGACTGGAGTGAGTCTATTGATAGGGCCAATTCTGGATGAGATGTCTATACCATCCACATTCAAGTACTCCTAAAGGAGACTGAAGCGAGTTTATTGATAAGACAAGTTCTGGATGTCTTAGTAACAATCCACACTCAAGTACTACAAAAGGAGACTGGAGTGAGTCTATTGATAGGGCCAATTCTGGATGAGATGTCTATACCATCCACATTCAAGTACTCCTAAAGGAGACTGAAGCGAGTTTATTGATAAGACAAGTTCTGGATGTCTTAGTAACAATCCACACTCAAGTACTACAAAAGGAGACTGGAGTGAGTCTATTGATAAGGCAAGTTCTTGATGGTCCTATCTTATCTCTAGCCTGTAGCAAGGAAGGAACTCTTCGCTCTGTGGAGGGAAGAATGTGACCCCCAATCCCAGAATCCTGTGCCACATCCTGTGCATGAAGCATCAGGAAATAGGTTGTTGGTGAACAGTGATAAGCAACGAGGCGGAGAATTGTTTACTTACATGCTGCTGCACATGTATACTTAGAAAACTGACACACAGTGTTACAATTGTCTCTGTCAGCCCACAAGCTAGGTGGTACTCATTGTTGGTAAGAAGTCTTACAACAAGTACCCAAATATTTTGAGGATCATTTATAAAATAATAAAATTGCAACTTTTAAATACTTTCAAAAGTTATAAATCACATTCCATCTGATGAAGTAGTAAGCATATACCAAAACGTCATGTATCTAGGCAATAAAAAATTATCTAGAAAAACTTGGTTTGTTATATGTAGTTATTGGTTAATTAATTATCATCGATTTCTAATTAAAATATATATATATATTATATCCATTTATTTACATATCAAAAATGCTTTAATTCAACAAAAGAAATTAAAATGATTATGCATTAGATTAAAAGTTAATCATATAAATAAATAAAATTATAGTCAAATAACTTTGAAAACAATTTGGAAATCCACCCAACTTTTGTAAGGAATAACTGAAGCAGTCTCCTAACTAAAAGTTACCAGACATGGATATTCAATGCCTTTTCACTCTGAAGACTGACAGACCAGGCAGTGGTCAGTTTAAATTTAGCCGGGCAGATTTATCCCATGCCATAACATCCCAGCTGGGAGATAACCAGCAGCACAGCCTCCTGTCAGGTCCCGGCTATCAGCTATATCATCACCATCCACACTTGCCCTCTCCCTCCCTCCCTCCCTCCCTCTCCACTGCATGCTTTCAAAATTATGGATTTTTCACTCACGTTATGAGAAAAAAATGCCAGCATTTCCTTGATATCTGATGTTATGGGACTAAACAGGCCTGGGCGGGATTGGATGGGACGGCCGATACGAATCAGTTTGAGAATCGGTGATTAGCACAGAACTTGTTGAATAGATTACACAGGGAGTGGGTCGGACCCTGGGTGGAATGATTCAACTTGGTGAATATCAATGAGATGCCTCTTCTACAACCAACTCTATCATTATTTCTGACACACGTACAAACAGAGCCCTTAAATTGAAAATCTCTCGAGACGAATTCACCATCAATTCCATCTCCCATTTCCTGAAAGTAAGGTCCACCAGCTGAACAATCACGGAATCATTCACAGAGGAAGTTGCCGTAAAACAAACATAACGCATGTCTAACAATCCAGAAACAATTCACAATAAAAACGGGACAGGAAGCAAAAAGAAAGGCTACTTAGAGAAAATAATTAAGATATCATTGTAGCAACCTGCGAAAAGAAGTTCATGCTCACGTTTCAAGCTGTGTCGGTCGGGCAGATGCTCCTGGGTATCCAGAGATGCGGGAACAGTTGGGACGGGAGGGAACTCTTCCTCGGGACAGTGTCTATCTATCTATCCTACAGACTGTGTGAGAGGGGACAGTAAGTTATCCACTGACTACAGAGTGGATCTATCCGTGTGTGTCCGAGGGACTGAGCACTGTATGTGAGTCACTCACTCACTGTTCATACACTAACACAGTGCAGCCTCTCAGATCAACAGTTCTCTTCCAATTGACTGGAGCAGACGTCACTCAGTCACTCAGTCAGTCCATGTAGCAGACGCAAGTTAGTGTAGCAGACGCCAACTGAAGCAGGAAGGCAGGATGTGGAGTGTTCTCTGCTATCAGTGCTGCCGTTAGTCGACTGACTCCCTCCCTCGTTCAGGAGATACAGCGAGGTGCTTTGCGTTATGGGATGTCCCGGCTCAGCTTGAAGTAGCACCGACTAGTTTGTCCTGATTTGAGAACTCACTTGTTCGATTCAAGATTCCTCTAGTCTTGATTTCAGTTTCAAGGAGCTCCAAGTTACTTGTCCTGATTAAAGATTTGAAAACTCACTGGTCTGATTCAAGCCGTGAATACACACTTTTCTCAATTCAAGATTTAAGAGCACTAATTCAGTTGTCAGATAGATAAATCTAGTGACTTCTAGAACCTTGTTTGTTTATCAGAGCTGCAGCTTGTCACTAGAACCGGTAGATCCTGATTCCAGTATGAGTGGAGATGCTAGAGGAACCTCTCAACATAAACACACTAGGGTGTCCTCCTCCACTCTTAACCCACAATACACTGACAGATATACAGAAATATGATATTTAAATATAACAGATGTTTGATTTTACAAATTAAAGTAGAAATGTCCCAAACTTAATCCAAATACCACAAAATTTTTAAAAAGCAGATGTCACTTTTTGTGAGCTTTAGCAGACAAAGTTCAACATGCACAAACTTATCTCTATCCACTTTTGACCCTTGACACTTCAATTTAATTTTAAGAAAATTTGGATGAGAATTTCTCAGGTCAAGTATAAAGGAATTTAAGTGAAGGTGTCCAAACAAGATCTCAAGTCAAGTATCTGGGAATTTAATTGAAGGTGTCCGAACAAGATCGCAAGTCAAGTATCTGTGGGAATTTAAGATGTCCCAATGAGAACAACAGTCATTCCAGCACAGATACAGATTCTGATTCAGAAGTTATCCAGTGATCTTGAAGTGACTCAAGCTCATTTCAATAATAACCCTTGAACTAGCAGCAGCTTGACCACTAAACAGAGAGACACGGAGAGACGGAGAGAGGCTAGATCACACACTATGATTAATATAGAACTCTAAGAGGCATTAGTCAGTGTCTGCCACTAGCTTGATGGATGGATGGACGGACCGAGGGAGGGATGGATGGCGCGATCGTACAAACCTTTCAATCATGTACAGTGCAATGAATGACAATTGACATAGTCAATTATACAATAAACATATCCTTTAGACCATTAGAGACATGAAACCAATGTAATATTGTTACATAATGAAAATGTTGGCATATCCAATTATATCTATCATTTAATTAATGACAATGCACTTGATAAATGACTTTGTACATAAGGTACCGTCCGTACATATCCTATATTGAATTATGCAATAAACAAACGATAGCATTGCATTGGCAATTAATGTAACATTATTATATTTAGGATCACATGTTCTGCAATTGTACAAATTCTTGTTTTGAGAAGAGTCTGGTGCAGGATTAGAACCCACACCCTCAGAGACAGGCACCAATCACCAGCACTGATTTTACCAACTTATATTATCAACTCAGCCACCATCATCTCAACAAAAACGGGGACAAACAACCTAATTGATGCCTGATTCTGTTTGGTGACTGTTTGAACGCAAATATAAGTGTTACCGCTAGCTCTTGCTGAAAACTTGCCGTGTTATCATAAAGCATTCCAATTGATAGAGTGTTAATAAACCATACTGAGAAGGAAACAATTGTAATTTAAATGCAAAAGTTAACCACAAATTAAAATAAAATCAAGGTCACCAAAATCAACAGATTTCTTTGTAATCCCTCAATGGAGGTTGTGACATTACTTGTAAGATATTGGGTGCAGCGGTTCATGAGGTATTGCACCAATAAGGGTTTGAAACCGGGCTTAAGTACTATGCTGACCTTCACAATAGTTTAAGCTCACCAAAATCAACTGATATCTTCGTAATCCCTCAATGGAGGCTGTGACAGGATTTGAAGATATTGAGTGCAACGGTTCACTAGATATTGCACCAATATCAGTTTGAAACTTGGCCAAACTACTATGGTGACCTTGAAAATAGGTTAAAGGTCACCAATAATTGTAATTCCTAAATGGAGGCTGTGACATTATTTGTAAGATATTGGGTGCAGTGGATCATGAGATATTTCATTAGTAAGAGTTTGAAACGTGGTAACCTTGAAAATATGTAAACGGTCACCAAAATTGGTACCCCAAAATTAACTGGTGTCTGTGTAAAACCTCAATGCAGGCAGTAGACATTGGGCAAAATGGTTCATGAGGTACCGCAATCAAGATGACTGCGGTGAGAGACAAAGGAATAAGATTCTTCTTACCAATTTTCTTTGGGTTCAAAAATCAAAAACAGGAGAAGTGCTGATGAACTTACCTGCAACAAAAAGAAACATAAGTTATTCATATATCAAAATCAAAATTGTTAAACCCCTTATATAAATATAATAAGTTGACGATATATATTCAATTCTACAGTACATTCCATGCATTTACTATTTACCGTTATCTCCCCTCAAACTATATTTACTATTTACCGTTATCTCCCCTCACACTATATATACTGTTACCGTTATCTCCCCTCACACTATCTCCAAAGAGTATCTCAACAGTACAGTATGACTGGAATTGTCAGTAATTGCAAGGCACATAGTTAAAAGATATTACTAAATGGTATTCAAAAGGTTAACTTGTTTATTGATGCACCATGTCACAATTCAATGTTTTAGCACATCATGGAATGTTGAAACATTATTCCTTAACCCATCGCCTGCTACAGTCCAAATAAGTCGCCACTTTCAAGAGAGGAAAATATATATATATATCTTTAGAGAGGGTTTGTCAGTAAAAATAATAATTCATACAGCTAAACTGACACTGAGACTATGTGGAAAAAAAATATGAAAATCATTTGATATTATAGAGGACTGTGAAAGACTTTCCATAATTAACTGCTTTTCTTATAATTAATTGAGGATATTTGACATTTCTCATCAAATACCAAGGAGAAATGTTTATTTTGCACAAGTGATTTCTTCTTCACAAGTTGAGATATACAAGGAATTCGATGAGAAATGTCAAATTTCTATTTATGACATTTAAGAAATTGTGCATATAATGACATTCCTTTTATGAATGGAGCATCCATAGTTGTCTTGCTTTATTGCGATCTTCTGATGACATCATTCTATTGATGTTATATGATTGAAATTGTTATTTCACTGAGTGAAAATACAGATTTTATTTAAACCGATAAATGCCGTATTTACCATAATAATACATAGTTCTTGTGTAGCCCTAATTCCAGTATCGGGTAAAACCATTGACACATTTATCTCATATAGAAAACAATGCAGATATCCTTTAACCCTTTCACACATGAAACACGTTACATAATGCAAAGACAAAAGGAAGCACTGGGACCAAATGATTACAGATGACACACAATATTGCTCCTGTAAGACTAGTTCAAGGGGACTGGCAGCTTACAGGACTAGATAGCACTTATGTAATTGCCCTGGGCCAGAGTTTAATAGCATTTAATGCATTTGCCGCCGCTAGGCAAACTAAGAAGCAGGGATCAAGGATAGTGGACTCTCCTTGATGGTTTAGGCAAACTGAGGGACTTTGAAGTCCCCTCTCGAGATATTGGACAAACTTAACAGTAAAGATGAGCACCATGGAGTGAGTGAGTGAGTTATTGTTTATTGCTGCTTGGAAAACCTTTCTGAAGGAAGATACTCATGTTCATTTGGCTTAGGAGGCAGAAAAGCGCAGTGATTAACGTGTTCGGCTTCGGATCAAGAGGTTTTGGGTTCGAATCCCACCAGGGGCCCGGCAACTATGTCTGTAGTAGAAAGCTGTCCTACACGCAGTAAGGTTTGGGTGCTATGCTACACTGAATTTCAGCGTAGTACCACCCATGGTTCGCTAGTTCCAGCTTATGCTCTCAGGTTTCAACGCAGTACATAGCCAACACAGCGTTGCTAGCTTTCTCCCTGCCATAATACTAGCAGCCATGAAATACTCTTGAAAGCAGCATTAAACCCCAACTCACCTCACCCTACATGTCTTATTGATAACATAGACACATAGAATTAATTTGTGCAAAACCATTTTGAGGGGCCAATTTACAGGTATTGCAACATGTTAACATAAGGAATAATCAGTGAAATCCGATTTTTGAGCTCTTGGGACATGACCCGGAATCGCACCCAGCATTGTTCTGTGCTTATAATTCTGAGTGACATACAAGGAAGCAAAAACTACAATCTTTAAACATCCTTTGGTGTGACACAACTTGGAGTCAAACCCAGATCTTCAGGTGATGAGCACACACTCTACCTACTGAGCTACATCCAAGCACATAGAGGGTCATCCGAAACATTTGTCCAAAGAAAAACAAACTATTTGAGAGGCATTCTAGAAGTTGGTGTGATGAAGAAGACAAATATGTTATGGATGATAAACTTCTTTATTAACAATAGCGATGTTTCGGTATATATCCTTATACCGTTATCAAGCATATGATATGCTTGATAACGGTATAAGGATCTTTACCGAAACGTCGCCATTGTTAATAAAGAAGTTGATCATCCATAAAATATTTGTCTTCTTAAATGAAAAACACACAAATATGAAAGACCACTTTTGGGGAGAAATAAGGGATATTATAAAATAAATACGGAAATCCAGAGAACGTTTCCCATCTAACATGCACACCGAGTCTTGTACGTCCTATAATCGGTATCCACTAACTGCTTCAGTCAATACCGCTTAAATTGACATAAAACCTTCCTGACTCATTCCACCTTATGTAATGTTTGTTTTGGTACGGTCTATCTCCTAATATTAATTGATTCCTCCTAATTTCATTACCTCAATATTTGCCTAATCGTTATTTAGTAACTTAATTAAAGACCTATTTACACAGTTAATTAAACTCCTCATATCCAGTTTAGTTTATTCTTGATGGAAGAAGAACTGGTTCCTTTGATGTGGGCTTTGTTTATAGTTGGATTTCAGTCTTAGGATTTGGCTATGAAAATATGCCTTGGAGCCTAATTAATTCTGTCATACTCGTTAGACGTGATCAATAATTAATTTGGGTCCCTTTCTCTGTCGCTATTGGATCGATGCTAACTTGTTTTTTACGATAAGTTTATGCATACTATGACCCTCTAATTATAAATTTATCAACAGAACTGGACAAAATTTCAATTCAATTATCATCTACATCACTAAAGCAATGTATTATACAATCATTTTAAACAAACTGCATGAGTATACATCATCTTATTGCATTTTGATACATGACGTCTTGACAAAAAATAGTTCTAATATATTGCAATCTATACATCTGTCATCAATCTTAATTTCTCAAATCAATAACCGTCCTCATTTTCATGTTAATACTTGTCAAATTAAATCATGAAATATCCTTTTTATCATTTCTAATCATGTTGACAGCATTCTTGAAGCAGGGAAAACATTTGATTTATCTTTATATCCCTGTCTCATAATTCTATCCAAAAACCTTAGAATAGTTTGAAAACACACGTTTTAAACTTATAACTAGATATCAGTCGCTAATCTTAGCTTCTTTTAAATGAAAAACCATTTAAATTTGTTCAAAAACCAATATTTTAAGTATACATTGCAATGTTTTTTTCATTTAACAATATATTGCACTAAAATATTTTCAATTAATTACTGCATTTATGAAAAGTATACCTTGTTCCAATGTAAAGTTGCTGGTTTGATGCAGGAAGATACCCTTGATGTGTAAGAACGTTTGTTGAACTGAATTACTAGTGAATGTTGCTGTTGTTTTTTTATCTACTTCATCAACAATTTATTTTCAAATTTTATCTGATGAGTGTGGACAAAGTTATTTAGTGTGAAAAAGTAAATATGTTAATTTAAATGGTAAACAAATTTGAGGCAAGTCAAGGTATATGTTTCATCCTTTGAATGAATTGGTACACCTGAGATGCATCATATCTTTCAAATCTTGAATAAATTTGATTTTGAGATTTCTCAGATTTTATTGAAATGTCTTTTCATGGAGGCACGATGTGTATTTGATAGAGATCAGGAAGTCAAGTCTACTTTATCTGTTGTGAGCAAGGATTACGGACTCCACCCAACAAATTGAAATAAAGTGATCATCTTCTTCACTGGATTCTTAACCCTCTGCAGGCTGAGGGCCAAACAAGACTACTATATACTGAGGCATGGATGGGTAAGCTACATACTGAGTAAAATAGATCAAACCTCCATAAAACACAAGCCTTTTATGAAAATATCCTGTGAATCTGACCTTAGTTAATAGTAAAACATTGTCATACTAAAAAATAATGTCTGTCCGTCTGTCTGTCTGTGTCGTTCTTACAAAATGGTTCACATTACCCAAACATGTTTGGATCTTGTGTGTTTTTTTAAATAGAAATTGTATTGTCAATCTAGAAATTCTGTCTGTCTGTCTGTATGTAACAAGTCACAGTCCATTCTCTAGAAGACAAAAACAACCTAAGCAACAAAACAAATGGAAATTTATTTCCTAGAATAGATCATGGAAGAATACCTTGAAATTCCTGTTTGACAATTTGATGTCCAAAATTAACATAACAGGTCTTGGGTAGGATAACTAAAATGCAGAGAGCTATTTGACACTTTTGCTCTTAGGGCAGACAAAGGGTTAAAAACTGCTCTCTTCTGATCTAATTTCTGAGGCTTATATTGAATAATATTTCCTACAAGAAGGGAGGTTATGAGGTGAGAGAGGGAAGAAACTTATTAGAGATCCACTGATCTGTGTCACATCCCTGTATGCCTGACTGGTGTCTTTTTAACTATATAATGGAAGCTTTTTTCAGTGACAGGCATCTTCGTGAAGGTCTGCCTCAGTAGGGGTCTACACAATAGGGCGTATACTCATGAAGCAAGTGTGAAGTTCTCAAAACTCGTCTGAGTGTAATAATTTTTGTATTTACATTCCATTAAAAATGGTCAAAAACATCCATCTTCCCTTGCACCAACAGTAACAATAACGTACGTATCACAATTGACTTAATGATTAATGATTTGTAAATTTGTGGATAATCTATCGATAAATATATTTCATCGAAGTTGTAAATTTAGTAAAAATACAACATTTGACATATGAATGCAAAACTTTCAGAACAAATAGTTCATATACCTTTGAACCGTCTCTAACTGCAAATCAATTTAACTTAAACATGACAGGAAAAGTTTGATACAAGAACTTGTCTCTCTCTTAGCTGACACCAGCAGTGACTGTTTCTTAGCATTTACTGGATTTGTTGAATAAATAAATACTTTTTAAATGCAACATCATGAGACGGACCTGTCAAAAGCATTTACAATTGGAAATGGAACAATATCTGCAACTGTCTGTAGAATTATCCTTTTAATGCGAACCGGTTTGTATTATTGTCTTTACTTGCTGTATATAAATGAAAATATATTAATCACACATTAACCTTTAACTTGCGGATCTTGGGTTATTCCAGGATGGAAATAGTCCATTCATGTATCCCCACAGGCGAACCCCGGAAAGGAGTTTTCGTTTTCTCAAAGCTGATCATTACCAATTAGATACTGGCCAGCGACTCCCAGTCAGTTAAACGGTACCAGATTTACTGTCTTAACAATTTTGCTTAAAGTGCAAATTAGTACCTAAGTCAAAACTCAGGGGGTCCAAATATTTTGCCATGGGGGCAGAAAGGGATCATATAAAATATAACAACTTGAGGGTTAAACAGAAAAAACACAGCACATGAATAACTCCAGAATGTGTTCTAAAATATGCAGGCTTTGGTAATCAGCATTGAAAAAGAATGTAAATTTACATTTATACATTACTGTCTGAATTATCGAGAATTTTGTTAACAAAATAACACAAATGCTTCCCAAAGCGTTGTAATATATATATATGATTTAAAATTATTTAAATGATTAATAATGTTTTAATTTTTTTATCAGAACTGAAAAAAACATCTGACATCTGTGTTTGTCAATTAATTTTATGTAGTCAGCCAATACTTGAAGTCACTAAATAATTACAAAATCAAAAAGAAAACCACGGATAGATTTGACACGATTCAATGGAGAGATCTGAAGCAGGCTATCCATACATTGAATTCAAATGTACAACACCTGGAGACAACATAAAATTTTAACTTGACTAATTTATTCCTGCTATTTTTATATTCTAAAACTACAAACTGCATGTAGAGCACGTACAAATTCATGTAATTATTGATGCTGTTGAAATGTAATTGATGTGTAACAATATCATAATGACACACAGTTTTAACTTCCCCCATAAGTCACAATTCGTGCCAGTCTTCATCACTGGCCAATTTAAGCCTTGCCACATTTTCTTAACTTTTTTGTGCTAGTATAGCACAGCACTATGAAGTTCAGATGCAGCGTGCCACAAAACTTGCACAGGACAGTTGAGAAAATGCAGCAAGAATCAGCAAGTGACGAGTGCCTGGCAGGGGTAAGTTGACATAGATTCTGACAAACGAAATGATACTGAAATTGTACTATCGCTAAAATAAACCTAACGATGCCCACATTAATCCTAGAACTAAGGCTATCTAGACTTGCTAAAACCTTCTACACATAAAAAGTCTCTATTGAATTTATGATCTAGGTTATCAATGACATGCTACAATATAAGTTTTTTGAAGAATAAGTCCTCCTCATAATCCATAATTATAGCAGAGAAACATTTACAATTTCCACTCAAAGGCAGATGGCTTCTTGAAATTTCAGGAAGTTTTGCAGTAATCATGCCAGTGGTTGACTCTGGTTCAACTGGCAGGTTCTCTCTGAACTTTCAGGATGTGAAGATCAAGAAATGCTTGATAATCTTGATAGCAATAAATGTGCATTATGAATCATACGTCTTGCAGTAAGTAAAAACCATGTGTTGATATCAGCGATATACGAGCTCTCAATAACACATACGTTAATCCCATAACCTGGTTGTATGTTTATCACTGGCTGATAGTGGTCCAAGACATTCTGTTATTTCCATTATTACACAGGTGGAGAGGCGATATATATTTATACCTATTGGGAATATGAAATCTTTAAATAAAATTAAATAAAACAACATTGCATTGCTTTGTATCATTTATGCAGTTACCCGTTAAGTCATAATGAACGTTTGATGTAGTTTTTCTAAATCCTCTTAGAAAAGTATTGTACAATATATTTGATTAATAATATAAACTTATTTCTACTACATTAATCTCAGAACTTTAATCAAAGTCTACAACTAAATCTTCAATCATAATCACCAAGAAGTTTAAAGTTTCTTAATCACAAATATAATCCCTTTAAACCAATTGAACTCTTTTAACCAGACATTAATTCCATCAAATATTGAGCATGACATTTACATGAAAGAAAATATCAGTCTGCATCGTCATTAAAATCATTAAACAAGGCCAAAGAATTTCATGTGGCAATAGCGCCTTAAGTGTTATGGATCCAATATTTGTAACATTAGTTGTTTCTGTGTCCATCCGTCATTTGAGGGGAGGCGCGTAACGGGGAAAAACGACCGTCAATACTGCAGTAATTATGACTGTCACAAGATGTTGGTCCCCTGGATGATTGGCTATTATTTCCCATGTCACCAGAGGCTAATCAACAGAGCACAGTTTAAGATGAACAATAGGAAAGCCTCTCTCCGCTGGAGCCCCATTATAAACAATTGAAATTCAAACAAAGGGGAGACTGATACTTCACTTTATTGGAATTCATTATCAATACCTTAATTCACGCCCATTCAAAACAACAAAACTGTCGGGATATTTCTTTTCCTCTCTCAGGTGTTCTCGTCATCAAACGATTATCAGTAACGGTAAAATTGTCTCGAAATTATGATTTTATTTTCTTCAGGATTTTGGTCATTATAAGACCGGACTATCTATTTATTTATGGTAAAATTATCTGAAATTTTCTCTTCAGGTTTCCGTTTAATTAGATTCTCTTAATGAATAAAGGTTATTAATATCATTGACAGGCACTTAGCATTCTGCCGGTGCTACTGGTAATCAAGTGGTTGAGGTGTCAGGTTTCAAGAACATTGGACATTTTCTAGAAACTCATGTGGAAACCAATCAAATGAATTATTTAAATTAAAAAAAGACTCTCAACAAACTAATCAACTGAAAAACTGAATAAGTCTAATTGTCTTTCTGAATGATTACAAAGTCAAGAAATTAAAAAAAAAATTTAATCGAACTTGTGCCAAAGAAATCAAATGAAAAACAACTCTGATCACAGGGAAGATATGTACTAAGAAACTTGTACAAAAACCTATCAAAATGGAGTGGAACTAGGAAGAGGGAATTAAAATAGCTCGAAATCAAATAGCCAGCAGAGTAGAGTAAGTTCATTACTCAATAACCAGGGCTGTAAAGTCTGAACATTTGTATGAAGACATGTTCCTTACAAAAGGAGGTGAGGTGAGGTGAGGTGAGGTGAGGTGAGGTGAGGTGAGGTGAGGTGAGGTGAGGTGAGGTGAGGTGAGGTGAGGTGAGGTGAGATGGGGTGAGGTGAGGTGAGGTGAGGTGAGGTGAGGTGAGGTGAGGTGAGGTGAGATGGGGTGAGGTGAGTTGAGGTGAGGTGAGGTGAGGTGAGGTGAGGTGAGATGGGGTGAGGTGAGGTGAGGTGTTATTTAACACCATTTTCAAGAGTATTTCACTTATATCATGACTGATAGTATTATTGTAGGAAGAAAGCCTGCACCGCCATGGTGACTATGCACTGCAGTGAAACCTGCAAGCATCGGCTGGAACTAGCAAACCATGAGTGGTACTGCGCTGAAATTCAGTATAGCATTGCACCCAAACCTTACTGCATGTAGAACACTTCTCCACAGCAGACAAAGTTGCCGACCCCTGGCAGGATTTGAAACCAATCTCTTGATCCGAAGCCGAAAATGCGCTTGTATTAATAGATCTAGTTGTATTATACCGGTACAAGGAGGACTAGTCCCTGTACAGCATGGTGGGGTATTATCAATTATAAACTAAATGCACATAACTGTTGAAATCTAGCAAAATAACAAACGAATAATTTGATAGTTGAATCGTTCTCTCTTTGCACACCGTTAACAACAATTTATAGCAAAAATTATATGTTTATCAATAAAATTTTAAATTAACTAGATAAGTTTAAAACAAGAAAAACAGAACATATCAAATAATGAATTTCAAACTTTGGCATAACACGACCCTGCATCAAAATCTGATGCTGTACAATCCAAGATCTTATCAAACCTGAGGACACGTGAAATTGTTTCACCTTATTGATAGATGCCATCTTAGTCAAGTCATCTAACTCAACACTCATGGTAAGAAACTCGTGAATTTATTCCTGGAATTTCATAATACATGAAATTATATGCCGATAAACAAATACAACGTTTTATTATTCATATTTGGTGTTTGGTAAGGCGACTGCATTTCAAGGCTAATATTTGTGAATATGTCAATATCCGTCAATGTCAATATACATTCACGGTCATAATCAACACATTATGTCAATACACTTTCATTGCTATAACCAACACATCCTTGTCACCTTCAAACGATGTCACGAAAATGTAATTTCATTTTTGATATTTGCTCGAGTCAAACACTCTCGCGAGTGCACCATTTAGGTTTGTATATTCTGCCGGTGGTGTTTTATCGCCTAACCGTGAGTTATTGTTTGATATCACAATAGACAGACAGTTATATCAATACTTGTTGAAGCGCGCAGATGAAATAACACCCGACCATTTCGTATACTCCAACCCGTTCTGATGCACCTCCATTCACTGGTGCATCAAACTCAAATAGATTTCTTCACAGGCAAGACAATTGACACCCGAAAGATTGCTTCAGGGTATGAAAGAAAATAATCTGATACAGTTGTGTAAACAGAAGAACATTTGGAAGAGTAGAGTTGTGACGATATATGGTAGTTGGTTTATTATGACCTTAAAAAAACACAATACACACACATCCACACACACATCCATGCTCAAAAGCATGCTCAAGGCACTGCACATCTTTTACCCTTTTAGGATATGGCCAATCAATTTAATTCTCAACTAGAATAGCGTTTGCGGGACACCGCAAAAGCAGAGCAGCTCCGAAACTTTGGGTCTCGCCTTTCCCTGTTCCGCCTTCTCCTCAACATAAATAAAAAGGGAATTTCTTTTGACAATTTTTTTTTCATTATTCAAGTTATTCTAACAAGTTGAATCATCACTGGGGTCACTTTTTACAACTTTGTTCTTAAAACCTATTTCTGATTTCAAAATTGGATCAACAGATTAACACGGCCTTAACCAATATCTCATGACCTTGAACTTTGACCTTCAAGGTCACACCATCAATGAATTCTTTTCATTGTGTATAACAATCAGGCAATGACTCAAAGTGTTCATTGTTAGCATAAGGCATATTCACAATAGCACGCTTAATTTGTGAACTTGCTGTGACCTTGACCTTTGAAAGATTTTAGCAAAAACGTTTTCAAATCTTGGTCTTTCTCCAAAGTTGATATATACCAAGTAAGGGTCTGATAGCACAGAAGTTGTTGAAGTTATCGTGTTTACAAGGATTTTTGTAGTGATTTCAGAACTCATGACCATGACCTTTGACCTTGAATGTGAACATGTCAAAATCATTCCTGAGATTTATAAGAAAGAAGCTACATATATGAGATGTTGATACCTTCATGGAAAAAAGTTATTTAGTGATTTCAGAACTGGTGACCTTGACCCTATCTCGTGACCTTGACCTTTAAAATTCAAGGTCACACAATCAGTGATCACTTTTCATTGTGTATAACAATCATGTAATGATTCAAAGTGATAATAGTTGAAATAAGACATTTCGCAAAAGCATGTTTAAGTCTTGCCCTCGCTGTGACCTTGACCTTTGACGGATGTTAACGAAAACCTTATCAAATCTTGGCCTTTATCCATAGTTGATATACACAAAATAAGAGCCTGATAGCACAAATAATTTTCAAGTTATCATGTTTACAAGGATTTCTTTAGCGATTTCAGAACTCATGACCATGACCTTTGACCTTGAATGTGAACATGTCAAAATCATCCACCAGGTTTATAAGAAAGAAGCTATGTATATGAGGTGTTAATACCTTCTTGGGAAAAGGTTATTTAGTAATTTCAGAACTGGTGACCTTGACCATATTTCGTGACCTTGACCTTTTAAATTCAAGGTCACACAATCAGTGATCACTTTTCATTGTGTATAACAATCATGTAATGATTAAAAGTGTTAATAGTTGAAATAAGACATTTTCGCAAAAGCATGCTTAAGTTGTGCCCTCGCTGTGACCTTGACCTTTGATGGATGTTAGCGAAAACCTTTTCAAATCTTGGCCTTTCTCCATAGTTGATGTACACCAAATAAGAGCCTGATAGTATAAATATTTTTCAAGTTATCGTGTTTACAAGGATTTTTTTAGCGATTTCAGAACTCGTGACCTTGACCTTTGACCTTAAAAATAAACATGTCAAAAAAATTCCCCAGGGGCATAAGTAAGAAGTTATGTGTATGAGTTCTCAAAACCTTTTAGGAAAAAAGTTATAGCGAATACAAAACGCGTGTGCGGCGGCGGCGGCGGCGGCGGCGGCGGCGACGGAAACTGCACAAAAACTGATAGCAGCTCCGACTAAGTCGGAGCTGCTAATTATCTCTACAGCTAGCGCCCCTGCTAACATTGACAACATATTTACCAGGTACCCACTTGTACTGCTGGGTGAACGGAGGGCACATGTCGAATAAGGTTTCTTAGCCAAGTCGACATGTCAAGTTTTACAACTCATGTCTCATTTTGGGGCTGGGAATCAACCCTTCAAACTCTCAGATTATCAAGGCACAAGTGGGTCACCCATCCACGAGCCGCGGCCATTGTTGCTGAATTTAACTGCTGGTGGTCCACTGAAACATGGACAGTATGATGCACCTCCGTGATACTTAATTTGACAATACACGTATCAAGATACAGTTTTTTGTATTGTGATATGTACATACATTGCAATGACAAAAGATATTTAAAAAAATGTTTTTCACTAAAAAAAATTAAAATTAAACTTATAAAACAAATAAATGAATATAGGATATCATGAAAGGTATAACGATATATCAATATTGTGATATGTATCGTATCATTAAGTCCTCAATTGTCACACTACTATTGATATTGATGAAGACTTGTTCTGCTGACCAATGATTATACTTCGCCACGGAAATAAATATCTCGTTGTGCTATTACTTCTTTGCCACTACAAGCAATGATCATATTTGTTCATGATTGTCCAGTATTTCATGATTGTCCAGTATTTCATGATTGTCCAGTATTTCATGATTGTCCAGTATTTCATGATTGTCCAGTATTTCATGATTGTCCAGTATTTCATGATTGTCCAGTATTTCATGATTGTCCAGTATTTCATGATTGTCCAGTATTTCATGATTGTCAAGTATTTCATGATTGTCCAGTATTTCATGATGGCCTGTATATGTCAGATGACGTTTATGATACATCAGACAATTACATTTTTAAATAATTATATCTTCAAAACAAAATTTCTAAATTATACACTTTTACACTTCTTTAGTGAGTAGAGTAGAGTAGAATATTTCAGAGTATATGCTCGCTCCTTCACTAGTTGCATGGAATGTGGGGTATAAAAAGGAAGAATACAATTATACATTGTTATACCCCCACATTCCACCTGATGAAGGAGTGAGCATACACTCCGAAACAACGTACATCTACACAACAAAGAGGCTGTCATCCAGAAAATATATTTTCACTTTAAATTTGTAAGTATTGTAAACAAACAACACAAATTTAAAATTCTAAAAACAGTTTCTGAACTACAAAACGGTTAATGTAAAATACCTTATGCATATGCAGACATTTAAACCTCTCAAAGACTCCAAATTTGTTATTTACCCAAATATCTCTGGATATATAGGACCACTGAAAATGGGATACCTTATGCAATAGCAGAGCGGACCAGTCAATGAAGTCAGGAGCTCGGGGGAAGTTAGAGAGCCTGTGGAGAGAGATTCTGTCAAGTTCAGACATCGCAGCTACTACACGGATGTGTGGACATTTAGTCAGGCTCAAACCTAGACCCAGGTATATGAGGAGGGGAAGGGGGGGAGAGGGGAGGCAGGAGGGGGAGAGAAAGTCTGGAGGAGAGGTAGAAACTGGAAATGGAGAGGGGGAGCAAGGAGCTTCAATGTTTTTTAACATAGAAATTGGTGAAATAGAAAAGGGGGACCACTGGGAGGGGGAGGAGGGGGGAGGAGGGGGGAGGAGGGGGGGAAGAGAGGGGAGCCTTACATCAAATGAAGGAGAGCTTAGTTTCTTGGTTAAAACCTAGACAGAGGGGGTCCGCTGTAAGAGGGGGAGGGGGGTCTTGGGGGGGGGGGGGGGGGGGGAGGGGGGGGGGGGGATACATCAATACATCAAAGGAGACATGTTGGTATCTCTGGAGCAGAGGGCTTTAAAGGAGGGGTACTTGACTGAAAATCTGAGGAGATTAACTTTAAAGGTGACAATATACGGATGTAAAGAGAAAAGTTCTTGCATGTAAGAAGCGAAAATGCATCTGGTATAAGTGGAGACACTGCATGTCAGGAAAAGGTGGGAAGGGACTATTGTATCCACTGGGATATGTTGACATAACAGAACTTCAAGACTTAAGGATTAGAAGTTGACTTGTTTCTGCCATTTGGAGTGGGACACCGAATGGTCAAGTGCTGAATTAGTTACTATTAATCATACAGGATAATTAGAGTTTCAAAGAATAAGCAAATAACCTGTATGTCATTTTTGTATTGGGACAAGTTTTACACACAATGTGCCTATGTAATGTGTGTAGTATACATAGATATATGTAAGTATACTGGGATAAGCGAGGGGCCAGTCAGGGATGCGCAACACTGGGAATTGCAAGATGAAGTAATTGTTGGGAATTACGAGATGAACCAACAGAACATTGGTGTTCGAGACAGAACAGATTAGTGTTCACTGCTCACGTTCAACCTAACATCTGCCAGAGGTTGATATATGCACTTTATTCTTAAAGCTGTCCTCTAAACCTCCACCTTGTATGTGTACTTGTGTAAATTAGCAGCATGGTTTGCAGGTTCAGACACAACCTGCATACTAATTGGTATTCTTAAACAAATCTCTAAATATGGAAACTTGTCGTGACTTTGCAGATTTGACCAAATCAGATACTGCTGTACATATCAGCTGCAAACCTTAAAATGTATAGGATCATGAGATATTATGTCCAAGTCAACAACTACCTGACCAAATGTACAAACTTTGATCTCCTAGGTGGCAGGTACCTCACCACAAAATATAAGTCAATCGGCCTTACTAGGCCTCATTGACTAAAAATGACCATTACTTTGTTGAGTTAAACTCTCAGAAAATGCCAAAACTAAAATGTTAATAAATCAATATTAAAAGAGAGCACTGAATGTACTTGTTAGCAAATAGGAATTTACTTATCTATATTGAGGGTGACTTTAATTTGAAACACAACCGTCTTTCACTGTTTCACCAAAACCTAAACCCTCACCTGGGACATTGTGTCTTCCTGAAACCATGCATTCTAGATTTTGACATAATTAGCATTTCTCCAAGGCTCTTTGTTGTAATTAGTCATTGTTTTACAAATAAAATAAAATTAAATCGTTTCTCAGAAACTGAGGGTCAACCTACATTGAAAAAGAAACCAAAAGTTGCACTTGGATTTGTATTACAGAGTATGTTAATTTGTACATCACAGTTTGTGTGCATGTATCACTAATAGGCATGGGTCTAGCAGGCAACCCTGCCTCAGTCTCATTCATGTGTGAGTGTCGTTTCTCTCACCAAAATGTCAGAGGGGAACAGAAGCAGGTAGAATACTTATCAAAGCAAGGGAAACGTTTGAAGTTTGACCCTGACAGGTTGAAAAAACTGCCCAGAGTAGATGAAACAAGTCCTACCTGAAGAATTCTCAACCTGGTATTTACCGAACTACTTATGTGGGTGACTCTGATAAAACGCTTTGAACTTGCTTTTTCGTTTCTTGTCACATGCGAAATAAATCTTTACAAATGTACATCAAATCAATTTTGTCAACCAAAACATTTTATTCATGATGAGAACATCTGAAGCAAAGACCACTATCATCAATAAGAATAATAGAACCATTGTTATCATTTGTATTTAATCACTATCATCATTCTTGGAGCAATTTTTATTTATAAAATACAAGACAAAACACGGATATGGTAAACATATACGATACAAGTTAGATGTAATGTATATACATTGAATATTACAATCTGACCACTAATATTGTTTTAATATGTAGAACAATATTTCATTAAGTATTTCATGTGATACAAATTAAACATAACACAAATGAATCAAAACATGTGTTTTAAAAAGTCGCAATGTTTCACACAATAATGTAAAAAAAATATGATGTAATGCACATCAATTCAAACATTACTACAATGTTTAGAAAGGTGTCACGAAGTTAAACAGAGAGGAGTACATACGATACAAATTAGGCAAACTGTTGGCACAGTGGCTATCAATGAACCTATCAGAAGTGACAGGCACAGCTTCAATACCTCTTCCCATTCTTCTTATCTTAATTTCCCCTGACACATCAGATTTATTCCCGCCATACAGGGATGTGCTTAATTGGACAGTACCATGCTAAATGCATCTGCTGAAGTAGAGCCTGTCTCCCAACTCACACAAACCTACAACTATATTCATTACAATATTCCACAATTTTATTGTCAATCAGTCCTGTTTCTGAGCCTCCAGAGGTTTGTGTCACAGTCAAAGATAGACTTCAAGTCTCTCCAATAAAAAAGTGAAGCACTTCAAGTCCAGAATGGCTTCTATTGATTCAGTTGAGGAATCTACAAAATCTCAACCGGACTATCACTATCAAAGACAGACTCCACGTCTCTCTCTGAAAGAAGAGGACTATATTCCAAATCTAAATCAGTAATCTTTGCATCTACAAGGCTTCTGCTGTGCTACAGCAGATTACAGATGTATACATTACAAAGTTAGACAATACAGCTTCAGTGTGGGACTGCTTGAAGGGAGATATGACAACCTGACGGCAGTAAAGTGTGTCATGGTCTGACAGGCTGGGTGTGGAGACAGAAGCATCAATGTGATCAAATGTAATCTCTATCTGCAGACTGCAGGTCCAGTTATCTGTATCTGCAGACTACGGTCCCAGTAATCGCTGCTTACCATTGATTCCAGCCCATTTACAGCCCATTACACACTTAAAGACTTGCTGAATCCTGAAGTAGGACAGGTGAAGTTGATGGGGCCTCATTAACCTGTTTTAGGCATAGATGTATAAGGATCCTAAATGTGGATTAAAGGGAGAGTTCTTTAAACGGTGTCCAAGTAGAATATCTGGGATATGGGTCCAGATTGAACACACTTTCAAATATTTCTCTTTGGACATTAAGAATTAGTTTTTTTAAAATGTTTTAGAAGTGAGTCATTGAAGACCTTACATCAAATGATACTTTTTTTTAATTATTACCAAATATCAAGTTATAATGTGCAGTGGTCAGGGTGCGTCTCTACACAAGACTGAATCATTGTCATTCTTCAAGTCTCAAGTCTCAAGAAGAAGTCCGACACTTATAGACGATGACAGGTCAGCAAATAGGCATCAAAATATTAAGTAAAGACACCTGTCTAGAAAACAGGGGCCGTAGAAACACTCTCAGGAAGTGCTGTGAATGTCATGGAAAAGTCAACTTACAAATAAATACATAAAAAAGGCCAAAATAAGTTCTCTCTGGATATTGGTGATGTCACAGAGATCGCGGTCGACCCATTAGAACCATATCTCTATTGGTCTTGGGTCATGCTATATTCTAAGGAAATGAGCATCGAGGTGAATATCAATTTCAAAGTTCATATATCTTAGGACTTCAACCTTTTCAAAAACTTGAGAAAACACCAAAAAATTATCTAAAGATATTATTGCTAATTTCACATAAAGCAAATATTTAACAAATGGACTGACAGAAACAGCTCATCGTGAGAGCAGACGGCAGGCTCGAGGTTTCACCATGTGCATCCAGTGAGTAATACATTACATGCAAGCTCACCCAAAATGGGCAAATTTGTTTTTTGAAAAAACACCCTTTACAAATTACCCTAAAGTTGTGTCCACAAAATCAACTTCCATTTGAAATCCTATTGATTATGTAACACAAGCCCAAGCTCCATTTAAACCGATATGCTTTAAAATGTAGAGGGACGCGTCCCTAATGAAGATTCGTTATCGAAAATCCATTTTAACTTTCTCTCCTCTTTGACATTCAAAACGTGTCTGACATTTGATTTTTTTAAACAACATTCCCGAGGTTACAGCATTTAAGTTGTTTCTTCTCCAACATTGAAACCAAAGTAATCTAACTAAGGGAGATAAGCCTCCTATTGATCTCCGATGCGATGATTCATTTCAGAAAAGATTTGTGAAGTCACATTTGTGCTCGTACATTGTCAAAATATTTGTTACAAAAATGTTGAATTTTTTTCAAAATCAAGGATGTCTCTTTTGCTCAATATTTTCTTTTTCTAATGATCCAATTTCCTTTGTTGAAGAAATATTAAATGGTTTTTGGCACGTTATCCTAGTTGTGCTTAGCTCAGTTGACCGCTATCTGTGAATTTCAGCAAGAGTCTGCATGGCTGACTGAATGCATGGGAGACCCACTTCTTTGCTGGATAAACTGAGAGTGGGGACATATGTGCCTCTGTTCATCCAGCAGTAAAAATGGGTACCTGGTGACATGTTGGAGGTGATTTTTCAGCAACATGTGAATCAGGGTAATAATGTTTAGTTGGTGGAAAAGTACAACAAAAAAACATCCATATTATAAGCATAATTGAATAAGTGAAAGATAAATGACAGGATGAATGTCAAAATGTAGTGTTTATTGTTGTTCAATTTACTTTCCTATTGATGTTTCAAAAGTAGCAAGGATATGTGAGAAACAGGTTTTTCATCAGAGTATCATCAGGATCTCATAGAAAAGATTGAAAGAAATCTGAGAGAGAAATATAGGAGCTGGCATTTTAACAGGTCATTAGATTGATGAGAAACAAAGACTCAAAATTGAGAAATTGTGAAACCAAACTGGGCACCAGAGAAAAGAAAGAGTAAGTTTTGACAAAATGGTCGGACAAACTGTCATAACAACATCTCAGTCGAACTGGACATCAAAGGCCTGACACAAAGACTATGGGAGTGGACACTTGGACATTTGGACAGATGGACAGACGGACTGTCTGGCGTCCCGATGACCCACAATCCATCACACATGACAGTAATCCCAACATTAACTTTTCACACTCTCTGCAACTCTAGAAATGAACGTGACGAAAGTTAGTCTTCAGAACAGAGATTTGCCATGTTGTTAGTGGGGACTAAGATTTGTCACTTTGTCACTGAGGACTGAGATTTGTCACTTTCTCCGAGAGGACTGAGATTTGTCACTTTGTCAGTGAAGAATGAGATTGTTACTTAGGACTGAAATTTGTCACTGAGGACTGAAATTTGTCACTTTCTCAGTGAGGACTATAAGGATAGAGACTTGCCATGATCAACATTTCTGCTTATTATGCCAACTATTGTTCTTTATTTGTCCAATACTAAAAACTTTGTTACTGATAAATTTCAATATACTTATGACTGACAAATTCAAAATCCTTTTTAAGTCTTTTTGTTGAAATTTTTTTCATATCTTCAAATATTCAAATTAAATTTATAATACTGAAATTTCTCTTTAAAAAGTTGTTTGTTCTGAGAAAAAATAACAGAGAACATTCAGCATACCCTCTTACTTGCCCAAATACCCGGAGGGGAGAAGAGAATGGACATAGATTAATGACATTACACACTGGACCCCGGCTTGTCACTACTTGTACATATAAACATGTGACGTGCCTTGAATATGCATACCTCATTCGGCATGGAAACTATATTAACAACATTTTGCATATATACCTTTGGAATTCATCTTCTGGCGAGATGTCTGGTGACAAAGACATGTGTCATAAATATTTTTTTAAAAGGTAGGCATGTCAGTGAAAAAATGTCATCATCATTAATCTCTAAACCTTTGTTCATATGTGTATGAAACTTTTAAATTTTTCTACTTTCAATAAAAATTTGTTTTTCACGTATTTATACAGAATTTTAATACTGTTAGTAATATTTTATTTTCATCATTTCTCAAATTGTTTTTCTAATGCTTTTTTATTGATATAACAGACATGAAATTTTTGTTTTATTCATTTGAAAAAATACAAATGTCAAGTTCTCCAGAAAACTTGCTTTTCTAATGATTTCCACTTCTAAATGACCTTTAGAGACTTCAATTTCAAATGAGCACTTTGTATTTTTCTCTAAAACAAAGTGAAAAACAGGAAATTTAGTTGCTTTATAATACCCACTTGTAAGACATCATACACTCCCAAAGCATTAATACATGATAAAATTCAACTTAACGTCAATGATATTTCCCAAAACAAGAGAAAACATGAAAATCATTAGACATAATAAAAGACCTTATAACACCAACTGTAAAACATACACAATGAACAATACTACATGATCAAATCAAACCCCTCTTGAAAATCAATTTCAAATTAGCACTTTTCATAATTCACAGGCCGATCACCAGTGTTGATATACGGGACATCAAAGCTATTGTGCTTGAACACTTCATCGAGTAAACACAATCATCCGTCAGTCTCTTGTCAAGGTTTTGTCTCCAGCCAGAGGAGAACACACAAACATGGAGGGTTTTACACAGAGGGTTTTATAAAGGGACAAAACCTGGCCTGTTTGACACTCAATCAAACTGTCAGTCAATGGCCTTGTAACAAGGCAAGAGAAAGCGGTGTAAACGGTGTTCATTGCTTCAACAGATGAATTGTTCCGCCTACAGGGAGGTTCACCAGTCTCTCCTGCAGGCAAATAATCAATATTGGCTGAATCAATTCACTGTGGTTATCTCACTAATGAGATAATGAGCGTGGAGCTGTGGAGCTATTCTCAACAATTCCAAGTGAAAGAGAACCCGTTTAGCTACAAATTGGCTCTGATTCACTTGTAGAGGAGGACCATTTGTTTTACTAATATTTGGAAATAATCCAGTTTTGGTCTAGTTGATATATGCGTTAACAATTCTGATATATAAATTGATTTAACATTTGAAAGAAAAAAATAACTTTAAAACTCATTCTAAACTTCCCAAAAGATAATATTACAAACTTCTCACAACTAAATTAATTAAATTCAATTTTTTGTTAAATTCAGAAACATTTCGATAAATAATCGTTTGACAAAAACACAACTTCCAAAAAATAAATTTTCACAAGTTTGTATCTAAAATACCTAAAGAGAAATTCCAGCAATTAAAACATACAGATATTTTTCAACACCATCTACATAGAAAGCTCCTATTCCAGGGAACCATAAAGCTAGGAATCTGTGAGTAGTGGATGATAGGAGGGTTGGAGTGTTGAGTTGCTTGATGCAGATATCATGTAACATAATCCTTGCTTCCTCCAGCAGGATTAGATTGTCACTTGTTCTAATCGCAGGTCTAATGAAGGACCAATCACAGAGTTGCTTATCTATCAAGGGGACCATATCTTGACCAATCACTAAGTTGCCTATCTACCACAGAACCACATTGCAGTCTCCTCAGGCTGTTTGCTATCAATGTGTAAAACGTAAATTTAGCTGAATTTCAAAGTTCTGACGTGCAGGATGGGAATATTATCTGAAGTGACAGCACCGTGAGCTGTACATCACAGATGCTTGTAGGGATGTTGGCCAGATGATGTCTCAGAGATAACTCAGAGATAACTCGGAGATTAGATACACCTCCACAAGATGTCTGTTAATACATCATAGCCAATAGGGACAACATCTGAACCCTCTGGCTTTGCATAAGTCTTCAATTCATAAATGTCCCACCTCTCCATGTCTTAGCATAAGTCTTCAATTCATAAACGACCCCCTCTCCATTGCTTAGCATAAGTCTTCAATTCATAAACGACCCTCTCTCCATTGCTTAGCATATATAAGTCTTCAATTCATAAACGACCCCTCTCCATTGCTTAGCATAAGTCTTCAATTCATAAACGACCCCCTCTCCATTGCTTAGCATAAGTCTTCAATTCATAAACGACCCCCTCTCCATGGCTTAGCATAAGTCTTCAATTCATAGACTAACATTCTCCATGGCTTAGCAAAAAAGTTTATGGATGACGCCGATAACGGCCGATGTCTTTCAGGCGTGATGAGCTAAAAATTAAGAAATAATATCTCGGTCACCGAAATCAACTTGGCCTACATCATCGAGAGAAGAACATTGGTGTAAGATATGATGAGAATCGGGTGAAGAGTTTTTGAGATATCCTGCAGAGAAGATCAATATGCAAGGGCAGATGCCTCAAAATTCAAAGTGACTTTGAGGATCCAAAACCAATTCTAATCAGCTTTTTTGTCTTCCTTGGTGAAGCTACGTGTAGGATATACAGAGAATGCAGTCAACAGTTCTTGAGAAAGGACAACATGGCAAAGTCTCGTTTTGACCTTGAAATGAAGGTCACAAAACACTGTTAGAACATTGCCCTCACTATGGCGAACCTATACGCAAAATATTAAAAGAATCCAGGGAACAGTACTTGAGTTATTCCACTTCGTACGTATGGACGTACATACAGACGGATGGATGAACGGATGCTGCTGAATGCGATATCCACCAATTCATGGGTGTTGGGGATAACCAAGATAACCACTCATTTTATATGTGTGTTGTCAATATTTGTTAGAAAACACAACTTATATGCAATTTTAAACTTCAGAATAATACAATATTTATTGTGAATTTATAAAAAAAACTTCAATTATTTCATGAAAATATTTTGTCCATTCAGTATATCAATAATGTAATTGGTCAATGTCCATCGACAACAAGTGCCAACTTGCACGAGACAGCTATCAGATGAAATCATAAAACACCGACCCTAATAGCATTATCGTCCACGAATAGAAGATAATTTCGTTGCAATTATCACATTTGTCATTACTATGACAGACAATGTCCACGACACGGAAAATACCCCATAATGCCTTGAGACATACGAACATATATCGTACAAAGAAGCGCGTGTGTCCACAGTCCACGGTTCTTCCCAATCAATCCAGCGTTTAATTACCGCAGATATAAGCCCTGTCGTTTCTACGCTGTTTATCAATTAATCAACGAGAGATAAATCTCCGTCCCAGAATTGATGATGACATCCCAGAGTGGATGACACAAGAAATTTGCATCCATCTTTATTAGATCCACGTATTTTCCATGCACCATCTAGATATGCTGCTAATTAATTAGCAATTAGCTTTAATCAAAGAGGCGTTATCTGCAATAAAGCCAGGTTAAACATGTATATTATGCTAATTACAAAGCTGTCATGCAATGGAGGCATTTCTTCATGTATTTACTTACAGCAATTAGTTAATTCTCTCTTCCTTTTCGTTAATCTCGTTAGTGGAATGAAGTATTTCGTTAGCTTCATTACAATGTATAGATGTTACACATTGTTTCAATATTTGATTGCTTTCAGTGAATTGCGTAATTAGTCCAATCTGTGTATTCATGGTTCAACTAGATGAACTGGAATATCAATAAATACTCGTCGGAAAGGACTTGAAAATTGTGGCAAATCAAGGCTCATGTCGTCATTTATTCAATCTAAACTTTTGCACTTTAGCCACTGAATAACTTCCAATTTGACCAATTTGCTGGAAGAAAAACCTGGTTAACTAAAGAGATTCCGGGATTACCAGTCTACTATTACGACAGGTAGTTTAATGAGGAAAATTCATGGGATATTCTGTTTTTTACAAATTTATTCTATTAAAACCTGATTGAGTTTAAAGTCCACACAAACCAATTATCCGTAGTGGTAATAACGATGTTCCGTATAAAGCAAAAATTGCCATTTTAAAGGAACACGATTTATTATTTTAAATTACAAAAACGATTTCCATAGCTTTACCGAACCATGTACACTCATTTTTTACCTTGATTTTCCGAAGAGAGAACTGTTGGTGACATTATTTTTCAAATACATTTCAACGACTTATGTGAGTGAAAAAACGTGCTACTGCCCCTTCAAAATTCCCTCCCCTAAAATAGCCTACCGGTAGTTGAGCATGCCCCTTTAAATGACAGGTAAGCTAACAAAAGATAGAAATTCTGCCACAAATGTAGAGGGATAACCTATTTTATTCTGGCAACTTCCTGATTCAAGTAAAAATTTTACTTTTTTCTTGTTTCTAAACAAGATTAACTATTGAAACTAATTATTCAGTTCTCATTGAACTAAATCATTAGAATACATCAACATTAATATTCTGTCTATCGACTCACTGCCTCCTTTGATGATTCCTTCTCTTTAAAGAAAAATTAATTAACGCGGAGAACCAGACAGAAAAAATTAAATTAAAATGAAGAGATTTTTCCGCATTCATAGAAAAATTCAAATACAACTGTGCAATGCATTTGCAGCAATGCCCAATTCACAGAATTGTCAGAACTGACGTTTAAAAAATTGGATGAAAAATTGTAATGTGTAAGTTAACCAAAATCAATTCTATCTGACAAATACCACAGAAGATCTTGCGTCCGAGATATACAACCAGGGCAAAAACATCTTGTCAAATTAAATAGCTCCTAATGCATGGAGTGTGTTTATTTATTACGCAATTAGCGGATGACTTCAGCGGTAACAGAGGAAGTAGCTGCAGGAAATCGGGATGACATCACCATCCAGCTATGTTTGCTGGAATATGGTTGATTTGAGTCTTACATCGGTTTATCGACTTACACGGTAAGAGATTTGAGGTGAGATGGGGTTTAACACCTCATTCGAGACTATTTCACTTTTATTACAGCTGCTAGTATTATTGCAGGGAGAAAGCCTGTAACAAAACAGTGGCTATGCATTGTGGTGAAACCTGCGAGCATCGGCTGGAACTAGCCAACCATGGGTGGTACTACGCTGAAATTCAGTGTAGCATTGCACCCAAACCTTACTGCATGTAGAACAGTTCTCCAGAGCAGACAGGTTGATTCGAACCCCAACCTCATATTTGTATCCCCTAACGAAATGAGTTGTTGAATTTACAAAGATAAAACTTACCTTTTATAGACAGAAAGAGTAAAAAGAGTTTATTCCACAATAGATGTCATAAGTGCAAAGTATTTGTATCCTATGTTTCTTGTGTAATTCACGAATAAATTTTTTACAATACACAGATAAAAGGGGTAGATAAGAAATAGCTAAGAACAGACGACCTGCATAGAGCCATGTATATACACAGATACAGGGTGGGGTCAGTGATTCTACCCAATCAATCACCTGTACAGTGACACCTGAGTGCTTGACAATACCTGTAAATACCTGATAACTTCAAAATAGGTCCAGAGAACTGCTAGTCAAACACTGTGAGGGGTATAGATACATGAAATATGTGATATATGAAATCAAATAAACCTAGCCGCAGTCACTTGGAGATTAAGGCATTATCCCATGACTAACTGTGCAATATTGCTTATATCCAACATTGACTCATGTAATATAGCTCTATAAAGAAATTTATTGGCGATAATATACTCGTTATTCCCATCATTTTGAATACCTCAAGGTCAATGAACCAATGAGATTATTGAACAAGAAAAATCATTTTTTCAATTTTATCGAGTTTCTATGCTATGTTCTAGATCAGTAATTCTTGATTGATCATATATACTTGTCATGATTTTACATATTTTAAGTTCATCGAATGAGTAATAATATAAAATATATTACTTGGTGTTCAGTTATCATTCAAGTATATCACATCATTGAATCAATATTTACTTATCACAGATCACCAATTAAAGTTTTTCAACTAGTTTTTCCATTCAAATGTCACCGATTCAATCTATAAACATCATTTGAACTAGTATATCAATTGAACGGTTATTGAATCGATGAATGGTAATGATTATTTCAACCAGAGTAATACGAATATATCAATATAAGGCTTTCAGTATACACTGATAAGATGTTTGCCATCCATTACTCTATCAGTGGTAAATACGACCCGATAACAGAGAGAACACAAGTCTACCTGAAACAATGCTATCCTTGACGTGAGGTGTGTAGGTTCTTACAATAACTATTCGTTATTCATGGGCGCCAATTATTTCCTTTTATCACTCGTTGTTTACACACCCGACACATATATACGCCAGATACAGCGAACTGATTAAAGACAATAAACCTGATCAGATCAGATGGTGATCAATAACTGATCAATAAGTGAGAAATCAATGAGCCTACCTTGGAGACAACGATATTCCACCTTGATAACACACCTTTGTTCTTCGGTATCACACGCGGATGGTGTATATGCTCTATCTCACTCAATGAAATATACACTTGAGGATGTCAAATTTAGGACGTATTCCTTTATTACACACCGAGAGTGTGGTGTTTAACACATATATCACCGCACCCATACCCCCAGTGGGAGGATGCTATAAATACACAGTCAAGTTTATTTTCTAAAGGCAGTCCATGATGCCTGCTCTACAAGGCATTAAAGTGTATATCACACATCTGTATCACACACCCATGAATATGTATTATATCTCACACCGAGCTTCCACTGTCCTATTAGATTATGTCACGTAAGTGTGTAAGCCTATTCAGATGTTGTATTTTAACACCCATTTTAAAATAAATTCAAAGTATTTGTCACAAACGTGAAGCTCAAACTCTTGTCTGGAGTACAATAAACTTGTATCTATTCGATGGACGGACAGAGGTCATTTCTATATCACCAACAACTTCGTTGTGGTGGGGGATAATAAACTTGTATCTATTAGATAAGTAAATGAACAACATATAACAATGGTAATCATCACCAGCACAGTCAACCAATAGTCAAAAGGGGGAAAATATTTAATAAATATTCGTTCTTTAGCCGTCTCCCAATGTTCACTGACACATTGCTGATGTTTCAAAAGAACAAACGCAATGAATCATAGATATTCAAACCTAAACACTGTTCATCAAATTCAATCAAACATATCAGAATTAATACAAGCCTTTCTGCCTCAAGCAAAACAGCCTATAATTATCAAAATTTCTATGCCTATAAATATTGCCTCATTTATCCAGACTTGAAGTTACAATGGTGATTGATAATTAAGTGAGTTTATGATACATTATCTCGTTGTTTTTCTTGCTGAATTACTGACATTAAGTAACATTTTAAACTGAAATAGACATAATAACCAGACAGATACAGGTTATTTAATAAAGCAACATCTTTTGTGTCAGAAGATACACAGGACCTACCTAAATACAAAGCATTCACTGAAGTAGAACTACACAAGTTCTACCATGAGGTATTGTCTTCTATGACAGGATGTTGCAAAAAATTAATATGGCTAAAGAAAGTAGACATATACTGGTTATTAAATAATATTATACATCTTTTATGTCAGGAGATAAAAACTTAATTAAAAGTGCACAGTTTTTTAATTATAAAACACTGACAATAGAGCTACACTTGCTCTGTGATGGGACGAGGCCAGAAATTGATGGGACAAGAAATGTAGACTTAAAAGATGCATTGTGATGTCATGAGTATTGTTACATCATTAACAGGGGTGGAAACAGTGTTTTTAGAAAGGGGGTGCAGGGCTTGCAAGGGATGTATAACATTTTTTAAAACATTTATGCAACATATTTTATATCATAAGATTAAAAACAGGGGATGTATGACAATTTTTCAATCAAACAAACAGTACCACACTAACTATAATTTATTTTAAAATTATGTTTGTTGTACGATGTATGTACACCCCTTCTCTACTTTCTGCTGAAGGGGAGGAGGGGGAGGGGGAGGATCGAGGAGCGAAGGCCCTCAGCTTGTTTGTGGTAAGTATATATGCTTATACTAATGACGTAATTACATCATTTTAAACAAATATCTCAATATGGATACTAATCATTACTATACTAAAACATTAATCAACCTTAACAAAACATTTGACTTTGACCCTTATATATTTCATAAAATATAACTGATTTCTTACCTATTAAATATAAAGATGGATATGATTATCTTACACGTCCATGAGTTGAACAAAACTCTGCTTCACCAGTACAGGTCAACTTTCCTCTCTTTCCGTCTTACTTCTACATACATATACTTATGTATAATTAGTTATTCTTTTACATTCATCCTAGAGCATGTCAGATCTTATATCAAGATTATGGCTAAATTTGGCTGTAGTGAAAATTGCCAGACAATGAAGTGTCTGTATGCTATAATAGTCCAACAAGATCTTTTATCACAGTTTGACAGATTTTATTTCAAAGATTACACCTAGATTGGCTTGGAACAAGCATTTTTTGTTGGACTAGACTTATATTAAGTCGCTGAGAAACTTAGTTTAATCATAGAAAATATAAATTTATAAAAATAAAAAAGCTTCACAGACATGAGAATATCAAGTGTTATTGATCGAAATCTAGACCTGATTCGGCGAAAAATTTCGTTTTAAATATTAATTTATAAAAAATATACATTTTTATTAAAATTTTGAAGCAGATCCGAACTTCAAAGACAAGAATATCAAGTCTTATTGACCGAAATCTTGATTCAATGAAAAACTTAGTTTTAATTGTTTATTTATAAAAAATATAAATTTTACTAAAATTTTGAAAGAAGCTTCAGAGACATAGTAATATAAACCAAAATCTAGACTTACAAGCTTTTAGCAGATGGATATCGTGTCAGTTCAGGGTAAAGTTTGGGAGAACACATCATAAAAGACAGGCCATGGCTCGGACTTCTATGAGACATACAAATATTTATGCACTGAATTTGTATTGAAAATACACACTTCAGACAAAACCTGAATCTAATATTTACTTTATAGCTAGAATTGCATAAAAGTTGCAATCCACATTTTTTGTTGAATAGAGGCTTGTTAAATCTACACTTTAAGATCACAACTATTTGTCCAACAGAACTATTTCTTGTAGGATATATAAATGTGGACTGAATTTTAATTGAGTAGCACACACTTTTGTATAAGCGTGCCAATTCATTCTTAACTTTACAACAAAATTTTTAACAACTTCTTTAGGTATGAAATGTAAGACTTTTGAAGGAGAAAAACACCTTTGTGAAAACTTCGTCAATTTAACTGATTACATCTAATTCCCTTAATACAACTTGCTATTGTGAAAACTCTAATCGTCTGTATGCTACAATGAAACAATCCACACAATCGTTATATCTAATCATTATTTTTTTATATAATCATCATAAAATGTATAATAACAGCTTCAAGTGGCTTCTAAATAATTTCTTTTGAGACAGACATGAGAAGAAAAGTTGTTTGTATTAACTCAGCAAATTGAATTTAAACATTACATCAGACTATGATAAGTGTAAGTGGTCAAACAAAGACGTTTCTGTCACGCTACATGCACGATATACATGGATAATATTTATAGCTAATTTGGAACACATAAGCACTCATTTTAACACAAAGCTGTCTGTGTATATAAAATTGAAACAGATTATGTTGTCATTTAGATTTCCAAGCAAATTGAATAGATATAAATCTGTATAATTCAGAAAAAAGAATTTAAGATTCATTTCTCTGTCAGATGAAGGCAATGAAGATGAGTTTTAGTTAATTGTAAAAACAAAATTAAATTAAAGGCAAGCCATGTCTCAAATAATTGCAAGTCTCGCATAGGCGCCATGTCTCGAACAGACGCAAGTCTCGAATAAAAGCCATGTCTCAAATAGACGCCAGGCTGAAGGAGGTCTGGAAAATAACAGACGCCGGGGCATCTATTGAAGGAAATATGGTAATGTCTCTATTTGAGTTTAGCTTCTAGCTGTAGAAATAAAGGTATAAACACTAACCGGAAACATGCACTGATGAATATGGTACAGTGCTAATTTAAAAAACATGAAAGCCTTACTGTTTTAGTTCAAATATTTATGTTACTTTTCCCCCACATACACAACATTTGGTGGATCTGCATTTTCAGCAACAAAACCTGTCTATGGCAGGGGTAGAGTTAAAGTTAACCTGATTTGTTCAGAGATAATTACTAATTTTAATTAGTGGTAACGAAGTCCATTATCCCATGTTACCAGCGAGTGTTCCTCCCAGCCGGGTGTTATGTATCAATATCATTGAAATTAATATCTCTGCTAACACCTTGTGTTGATTAAGTAATTAATTCATCAACCGATCGTGTCAGCATGACATTAGGAGTGACTCATAAAAACAAATTTAGCAAGAATATGTGTTGCGCTCGTTAAGAATCTTCAAGTGTGGTCCGGCATTAGGACTCTCTGACAGAGTGGCATATTGGCAATTATGGAATTAACTTTTCAGAATATTATTCACCCAGAGAGAATTTATCACTTCAATCTTATTTTTTAATCTTTGCTTTCGGAACTATCATTATAATCGGCGAGGTTTTAAAAAACAATTTTTTTTGCAAAATATCAGGATTTTTATTACAAAATGTTGATGTCTTTCAACATTGTAAAACTTTAACATTCAAATTTTTAAATAATTGTCCTTCATATAATTAAAAAAAAAGATAATTAAAATTTGCTGGATTAAAAAGTGAAAGACTTGGCCATGAGGGAAATATCTTCTGGATTATATTATAATCGCGAGACATATGAAGGTTTTAACGTGGATGTTATACAAGAAGATTGTCAGGTGGGGCTATATATACTCTGATCTTGACACTCATAATAAACAGGCCCATGTTGGAATGAGAGAAGTATTAAACATTCGTGTGAGGAGGAGGTTTTATCTAAGTCATGGACCACATTACCGTTTTCTTTCTAAAACGTTATTTACAAATTGTATGAAATGCCTTGAATCTAAATTCTTCTTCCCTATGTGAGTAAAGTATGGCAAGACTTGACTTCAATCTGGTTCTTCACATCCTACAATAAAGACTCCAATATAAGTTCTAATTATTTAGTAGAATACATTTGCATGGAAAAGATTTGTAATTAAATCATAAAGGTTTGTTATCAAGTTATAAAAATTTGTTATCAAAGTAACAAAATTATAAAGATTTATTATCACATTATAAATACTTGAATGATTCAACCATCCCGAAAAAGAGAATATATTGAAATGGTACGTATTTTTGAACTAGAGTTTAGTTGGTGATACCAGTGGTTCATATAATTATAGAAGTAGATTTTAAATACACTTAAATGTCATTCATTCAACCCAAGATGAACACTTCAGCCATAACAGGAACCTCAAGTCTCAATTGTTTTTTAATGAACATTTAAGTAGTTAAATGTTGCAATTCTGCCAAAATTATAAAGAAAAGTAATTCAGTAGATCTATAACACATACCGTATATACTCTAATACAACCAAGGCCTCGAATACAACCCAGGCCTCGAATACAACCCAGGCCTCTAATACAACCCAGGCCTCGAGTACAACCCAGGCCTCGAGTACAACCCAGGCCTCGAGTACAACCCAGGACTCAAATACAACCCAGGCCTCGAATACAACCCAGGCCTCGAATACAACCCAGGCCTCGAATACAACCCAGGCCTCGAATACAACCCAGGCCTCTAATACAACCCAGGCCTCGAGTACAACCCAGGCCTCGAATACAACCCAGGCCTCGAGTACAACCCAGGCCTTGAATACAACCCAGGCCTCGAATACAACCCAGGCCTCGAATACAACCCAGGCCTCGAGTACAACCCAGGCCTCGAGTACAACCCAGGACTCAAATACAACCCAGGCCTCGAATACAACCCAGGCCTCGAATACAACCCAGGCCTCTAATACAACCCAGGCCTTGAATACAACCCAGGCCTCTAATACAACCCAGGCCTCGAATACAACCCAGGCCTCGAATACAACCCAGGCCTCTAATACAACCCAGGCCTTGAATACAACCCAGGCCTCGAATACAACCCAGGCCTCGAATACAACCCAGGCCTCGAATACAACCCAGGCCTCGAGTACAACCCAGGGAACCATTGAGTGCTGAGGTAAATACAACCCGGATCTCAATTATGAATTTAAGAAGGCAAAGATTTATGGATGATCAACTTCTTTATATTAACAATAGTGACGTTTCGGTATAGATCCTTACAAAGAAGATGATCATCCATAAATATTTGCCTTCTTCATCACACCAGCTTCTAGAATGCCTCTCAAACAGTTTATGAATTTAAGGCCTAACACATTTCCTCAACTACAAACCAAGCCTTGTATAGAGCCCTGGAGCAAGGTGGAGCTGAATGAAATAGAACCCTACTGGACAGTCCTGGAATATACTAAGCCTGTGACAAATCTCGGGTTAGCCCCTTTATAAACTATTTGTCATTCCTGTATGACCACACAGAATGGGTCTGTACTAATTCAAAACTAAACAGTTTATCTAAAAAATGTTATGTCAAGCAAAAGGGTATATTCTGTGTGTATAAGTACAGGTATAAATAGTCAAACGTTAAAAAATGAACTTAATTCTGTCTGAGAACATGTTTATTACCATAAGGAAATTGGATGTCAGAAGTATTAGATGGTTTATACCGAGAGTAACTTGATGTACATCCATATAAAAACTCTCTCAATCTTCCTTCACTATCATCATAACATCCACAGCTTTAAATAAACACTCACTGAGATCACCACCATCTATGTCTGGGAATGTGTGGCGGTAGATTCTGCCTTGCTTCTATAGATAACCCTCTATTGTGCTTTTATTGTTCCTGAGATAACCCTTCCCTTCATTTGTGTACTCTCTGCATATTGGAAGAATGAAGTGAATTTGGTAGTTTTTGAAGAGATTCAAAATTTGTTTTAAAATTCTAGACTTCACCTGTTACATTCACAGTCCATGTTTAGATTTACAATGAGGTGAGGTGAGTTGGGGCTTAACCTCGCTTTCGAGAGTATTTCATTTGTGTCATAACTGCTAGTATTATTGCAGGAAGAAAGCCTGCAACACCATGTTGGCTATGCATTGCGGTGAAACCTGTCAGCATCGATTTGAACTAGCAAACCATGGGTGGAACTGCACTGAAATTCAGTGTAGCATTGCACCAAAACCTTACTGCATGTAGAACAATTCTCCACAGCAGACAAAGTTACTGAGCCCCTGGCGGGACTTGAACCCCGGACCTCTGGATCCAAAGCTGAATCCTCTAACCACTGCATTATCCTGCCCCAAGATTAACAATGAAGCCCTTTTTATAACACAACACATTGATCTGGATAATTAACATACACTTTACTAGAACACGAATAGCCAACTATTAGCATTGACTAAATACTGTTTGCAATTTTCAATAACATATATGTAACTTCTAATGTTACAACAAACAATCAAGAATTCAAAGAAACCTCACATCTTAGAAAAGATTATTGCCTCCTCATACCGTTTTACATGCATGAGTAGGCAAAAAATAACAATAACAACCATGTGATAACAAACAATCAGCCAATCATCATCCACTGACAGTAAGCCTCCTCCATCAACGAAGAAGTCTTAGAGCGAGTATTGGTTCAGATTTCCAAAGATCTGTTAGCACTAAGACAGACTTAACACTTAATCCACTGAATATGAAGCACCAAACAATTCTTCAGTGACTAACTGCTAACGTGATCTTGATAAATTGCTAAAAAAAACATTGTTCATCAAGTAAGTTATCCAACTTTAGCCATCGGTGCGAATCATAAAAACCAGAAAAAATCATTCAACCAGTAGATTAAAGGGACCACTGCGTCGAGGATAAATATGAGATCAGAGTTATCTACCTATGCTGATTGACGTGTCTGGTAACGAGTCACAGACCCCAATTTTCAGACAATTTAGTAATTTCAGATAATTAGTAATAATAATTTACTACTGCATATAGACAGTAGACAGTGAAGCGAGGCGTATTTCGTTAGCAGACACATTATCACCATAGGTAGATGAAAGTGATCTCATTTTTATCCTCGACACAGTGTCCATTTAAAGGTTAAGGATGCTTGAGCAGGTTAAGTAAAGTCACAGAAGGTCCTGAGGTTTTGAATACTACCATTCTCCATAAATTTGTATTTCTTATTGTTTGGATCAGTCCATTAGTTGGGAAAGGTAACAGTGTAGTCAACTTTAGTACAACCAACCATAACGGATGTTGTTGTTACGCATCTGAGTTATGGGAAGTTACCCTTGAGCATATATTCTAAAACATTTATTAAAACCTGAAGTCAATACATTTTTTTAATGTATATTTTAAGGAAAAAAATGTTATACCAGATTTACATGTACAAGAGAGGTTGGTGAGAAATTAGTGTAAGATTGATCTCTTGGCCCCCACCCTCCGCTCTCGCTCTACTAACTACTAACCCTATAACTGCTGATTCTGGAGTATTGTGCTTCAGCCTATCCCTACCCAGTGGCTACATGCTCATTATTCCTGTAAATTAGTCACACAGAATTGTCGAGGACTAATCAATTCATCAGCAAAATAGTCGAGAGGTTAAAATGAGACTGACTTGTCATCTTAATGCTAAGAGAGTTTGGAGACCTGGGCCCATATTTTCGAAGCTCTCTTAGCGCTAAGATAGTCGTAAGTTAACGTTAATGTATGCCACTTACGACTATCTTAGCGCTAAGAAAGCTTCGAAAATATGGGTCCAGGGTCCATATTTTCGAAGCTGTCTTAGTGCTAAGATAGTCGTAAGCCAATGTTACTGTATGGCATTTATGACTATCTTAGACTAAGAGAGCTTTGAAAATATGGGTCCAGGACCCTACTTCCTACCCTGGTGATGTTGTAGCAGGGTGTAATGATACATGTCTACACAAAATAAGCTACAGCTGTTTTCCTTGCAGAAAGTACACGTATGCTGCTTGCCTCTTGAGCATTAAAAAATATTTATGTTGTGGATATGCTAGACGATTCTCTCCACGCTGATACAATATAAGACTCTCTTCAAGTCCCTTGTCAACTTTTTATATTTCTATTTAATTTTATAAATAACTTGTAAACACCTTTTTACATCTATCATTTACGTTCATCGGACCCTGTTGTAGGTTGTTTTGCAAAAGAATTATTTTATAAAAACATTTTATTAAAATATTTTTAATTTCCAATAAGTGTTATTAAAACAGAAGAAGTTACAAAATGATATAAATTTCTCTGCATGAATTTGAAAAAGTGGCAAGATCATCACAAGCATTTATAACTTGATTATCGTATTTCCTCAGATACAACCTGGGTCTCGAATATAACCTGGTCCTTGAATAGAACCTGGGGGTTGCTGAGGTCATTACAACCTTGATCAACTTTTTCAGTTATATTGTATATCCTCAAATAGAACCCGGGCCTCAAATAGATTGAACCCAGGGGATGCTGAACTAAACAGACACCTGGGGTTGTATTTGAGGATATACGGTAAATGATATAACTTTTCGGAATAGTACTGTTCCTACCTATCCACATGAAAACTATTCTTGGGAGACCCAACTACCAATATATAGTCCCACATCAATGAGAGAAGCTTTTGCCTCTCGCATCAACAGGTGTCCGATATGAAATATTCATGGAACAACAACGGAGCAGAGTCTAAACCATGGAGTAAGTGGCCTCAAGAGAGAGTGCATTATTTCCAATATATCAACCAATTAATGTGTATGGTGCATAATTCAATTGACCAATCGCATGAAGAGCGCCTGTAACTGTACAGAGTCTGCATTCCCCCCAAGTAACGAGATGAGAAAGGGAATTCCCCTCGGTGACTGTCTACATGCTTGCCGAGGTGAGAGATTAAATAACTATTGATTTGTCGCATGTCAGTTGTTGAAGTGGAAATAAGAATAGACAGAGGACGAGAGGCGATTGCCATTTTAAGACAATATAATCATATTGAACAAGTTTATCAATTGTTTTTAAAGTTAATGTCATTACCAAATTGTCATAATGGCAAGATTGAATAAGAAGGGACATGTTACCAAAAAGGATTTTTTACTTTTTTAGCTGTAATTCTGGGGCTTTGTAGTCTATTTCTTAACAATATTGCTATCTAATGATTTGTCACTATGTTAAAATTCTAATTCTAATTTCATTTATTTGTGGGATCTTGAACATGGCTCTACAGTGAAAGCAATTCTTGAATTCTCATTTTATGTCTGAACATACCTTAACAATTCATATCATAAAACATACAAAGTAATTCGATCACATCTTTCACAGAATTTTCTCACAAAATTTTACGTTGCTACAAAGAATCCCTCTTAAATAGAAATGTTGACACATTTACTTAAAAGTTGTATAACATACAAATTGTTCAACTTTACTAAATGTAATCAATTGAAAATCAAAGACACATTTATAATGTACCGAGTATACTTGTTTCCATCCTCTCAAGATATTATCAATGAAACATCTTTAAACAACAATCCCCCCCTTTCCCAATATTTGTGTATACTTGGTTCCATTCTCTAAAAATATTATCAATGAAAACCCTTGAGTGGTCAATGAACAACCGTCAGTGACCTCCACCCTATGGTCTGGTTAGTACGACAGTGCTGTGTTAGCCCTGTCCCATTCCTGTCTGGGTTCGCATCCAGTAGCCACATACCGACCCTGAGTGTTAATTTCTGCACGCACTAATCCACTTCAGAACGAGGTTCCCAGTTCCTCTCGGTGACATAACAACACATCGGGGCTGTCCTCCCCAAACACTGGCGGAAGGAAGGCAGGAAGGAAGAACAGCTTTCAACAGAATGTGCTGACCCTGCAGGCGTCCATCCCTTCTGTCTATCACACTACACCTCTAGATTCAGCTACATGTTGAGTTCACCCACAATCAGTGTAGACATGGGGAAGACTAACACATAGGGGCAGATCCAGGGTGTCTGGACTTTCCACCCATAAGAAAAAAACTTTTGCAGGTATAATGGAGAAAAAACTTGCCCCTTAACTTTAACGCCACACTAGCCCAATAATTAGACATCATTTGAAAAGCAGGTTTAGATTTTAGCCTGAACTACATTGCTCAGCTCTTTCCAAATTTACAATATCCAGTACACTGCCTATTACATTATATGTCATAAATCCCACGGAACTGTATTGTCCCAGGGATTTTAACACAAACCCTGTTTCTTACCATACTCTCCCGGGTATAAGACCAGGAGGCCAGGCAAACACACATCTTGAGATCTTTTAGACAGGAGAGACCCCAACTCAGATGAAAATTCATACCGGAGACCATCAGACAGTCAGAATAGGTTTTATGTAGGTTTCTGACACTTAACTTAAAATAATATTATAGATTTATGTAGTGTATATTCATGGAACATCTGGCAAATTTGGGGTGGGCTATAACCTGAGAGTGTCCCAAACCAGGTCAACCCTCCAAAAAGTGGTGGTGCTCTTAGGCTCTTATACCCAGGAGAATACGGTAATATATATTAGCCATACCACTTAAATTTACTTCTTCCTATGAATTCATTTTGGATTAGATTTCCATTGTACATCGAAGACAAGTTCGTACAACATCAAAACAGATTAATGTGCCAAATAACGTCTAAAAGCCAATAATTCTCTTCTCTTTCATTCATGTTCCAATAGCCCAATGCCACTGTTTGTACTTTGGCTAAGTTTTCTTGGTTCCAAAGTCCTAAAGTCTGAGTTTGCAGAGAAAACATTTGTCGTCTGCTAGCAAAGTGTGTTGACACTTGCTTGAAACAGTTGATGTTTGGTCACAGAATACATTTTAACGTTTATACAACTTCTGTGAAACATTCAATCAAATGATTACCATCTTCCTATGAGTTAAATTGGATTGGATTTCCATTTTCTCATGGAAGACTAAGGTCAGAAATTTATATTTTATATGACTTCTCATCTGTAATACATCAAACTCAACCCTCAAATTGACCTGTATACAGATTCCTTAAAATATGAAATACAAGGGTAACAATATTCTTAAAAATGCTCTGTACCTTTTGGATTAATCATCACCTATAGCTCCAAATCTAAGTATTTTAGATGCAATCCAATTATCTACATCACTCCCTTTGTATATACTAGCTACCAAAACACTTTTTTGTAGCGTACGAAACGTAAAACTTTCTCAAAACGAAAAATTCATCACTTAAAGCTCATCTATTCATCACTTAAAGCTCCAAATCTAAGTATTTTAGATGAAATCCCATTATCTACATCAAACCCTTTGTATATACTAGCTGCCAAAACCCTTATTTGTAGTGTACGAAATGTAAAACTTTCTCAACGAAAAACTAATCCAACGGTTCTGATTAGAAGGAGTATTTTGGGGAATGTCAAGAGAAGAGGACTTCCTCGAGTTGATATCCATTAAATAAAAAAGTGCTTTACTTGCCTGGCATTGCGTTACCCTCCTACTTAACAAATTAAGTGTCACTAGTCAAACAGGGCAGTGTCAGCGGCTAACTGCAATAGTATAAGAAGCAAACAATCTCCTTGCTGACCTCCTGTAATTAACGAGTCAATGTGGACTTGTTCGACATTCTATGCCATAAGTGGAAAATGAGGATTTTTCTCAAGATGTAGAGTAAGATAAACTTATATCTCATAAAATTTGCTAAAATAAACAACCTCCTTGCTGAAACTCTTCAATAAAAGGAGGGTTCTATCAGGGTATTTTTTGTGGAAACGAAATTCAAGAGGATATTCCTATTTACACATGATGAAGACTCTACCTCTACCTCAGCGTTGAAAATGATAAACCTGAATCTTGTATAATTTGCTAAAATAATAAAAGTATAAGAATTAAGGAAACAATCTCTTAACTGAACCCCTATTACAAAAAAGTTTATGTAAACTTGTTCGTCAAAATAACTGTAAGACAGAGAGTGACAGTTATATCTTTTATCATAAACAAGTAGACATCAAACTTTTTGTTATAATCAACTGATTTACCTTTGTGGTTTGTCTTGTGTCAGGTGAAAACATATTTAGGAGATAAAATGTACATCTCAAAATATGCAGATATCTATTACATTTTCAATTTACATCACTGTGTTTGTAAGGGATTCTTATTTATGAAACTGACTGACTTATTTATGTAAAAAGCTCTTTTCAGGACCATTTTGCCTCCAAAATAAACATTTTAGCCTTCAATAATAAACAACCTCCACACCACACCATAATTACAGACTTGTCACCCTGGCCTCTATAATCTATAACTGAACCATGAAATCACAGGTATTAACCACCTACAAGCCAAGGGCGGCAAAAGTCAGCCACCAGTTCAAGTTTTAGTACACCTTATTTGATGAATTTTCACAAAATAGTCCATGTGGAGAGCTTGCAGGCTTACTTTCAGACGTTATAAGTGTACTGTTGTTAGTTAAGGGAACAAACGAATTAGTGAGTACAGCAAAGTCATATTCAACGCTTCCAACAATAGTCGAAGAGGCTTCAAAATAGTGAAAAAATGTATCAATGTATAGTTCCTCGTATGAACATACCACTGCAGTTTTATGAAAGAAGGCCAAGAAAATTCAGATATACACTTCAGAAAGGACAATATGACAGATTGGCTTAATTTCAGAAATTATAACTTGTGAAATGAGGGAATAATCAATACTTGATCAGAGTTAATTAAAGGTATACCTGCAGTAATATTTGCATAAGCAGACAAAGGGTTAATAAAGCAGTGGGGAGGTTAAACCACACAGCTTCATTTCACATCCTTCAACGGTATCCAATTTCATCATTTTGACTCAGAAAATAATTCCATGTTTTTATCCCCCATTTTGTCAGGCATTCAATTCATGAGATGTCACCTCAAAATTTCAGTCATCAACTCCCTGCACAAAACATTTACTAACATCTTGTCATCATTTACTCATAAAATCTGGGTTAATCATTTCCGAATATATTTCTTCAGCTTCCCTGGTGAAAAATGTTGTAGATGGGCGTGGCTGTTTTATCGCCACGGCAACACGACCTTGCCTCTATTGTTCCCTCTGCATTGTGGGAGTAATCACATGCCTCTATTACTGTAATCATGTGTGCCTTATAGCAGCCTTGCTGGGCCCTTCACATTATCGGGATACATTCTCAGACAATTTGATTTTTACGACAAAAGACATGCATCTTGGATATACACTTTACCATGAGTTATCTTCAGATTTTGCTTTTGAATATCATATTAACATTTCCATTCATTCCCTGTATATGAATTGCATCATCATGAATATATCAACATGAACATTGGAGAAAACCTGCAAATCTTGAAACAAAGGTGCAAAATACTAAAATTAAAAGAGATAAATTTTGCATGCAAATCAACTTACAGAGAAATACTCTCAACTGGTGTATACAGAAATCTGTCTCCCATTCAAAGACAAACTTATTTCCTCACATACATTTCCACAGGAAAAGTTAATTATTATAAATAAGTTCCATGTTTTGCATTCCCATAACTCTTAAAAACATTTTTACTCGTGTTTCTTCTACTGCAAGGGAAAGCTATAAGAAATAGTTCTGTCCATTGTTCGAGAGGGGACATATTTCATACATTTGTTCACCCATTGTCTCCAGTTGATACAAGTCCTTGCCTATTCACAGAGCTTAATATCTGTGACAAGGTACCCAAACTATCTTCATCATTTACATATTTCATCCTTATAATATTTCTTTGAAATAGGAACCACTTAGTATATTCGATATTAATTAATAATATAACATTAACATGTTTTCTTGGTAATCTGAATAAATCTAATTTTGATTTAGCCTTCAACTCTGAAAACATTTCAGCTGTTGATACAATTAGTACCGAACCATTATAAGTGGGCAATTAATTACTTAATCACAAATCATTAAAAGAAATCTTGGAATTAGTAACACATGCCATTCAGATATCGAACAAATGTAATAATGTTGTATTTTGGATCACACTATTAGCAAATAGCACAAATTCTTGTCAGTTTTACGAGGGGAGTCCCTTGTGGGATTTGAACCCACACCCTCAGAGTCAGGCGCCAACCACCAGCACCAATTGTACCAACAGCTTACCCATTCAGCCACCGTTACAATCAGTACAAGAATTTGTACTATTACAGATAGTGTGATCCCAAATACAACATTGTTATAAATCTTGGAATGATCACAAGCTGAAGATAGTTATTCACAAAGTATTCCAGGGTATCTCATGTTAACGGTTAACTGTTATTAAATTATTGAAAACGACTGAATTTATCAAAATTTCTTATGCAAAAGTTGATCGACATTATTGGTCAGAAAGTCACACTGAGAATCTATGTCAAAATATTGTATATGATTATCAATAAGTGAATTTATTGAAAATTGTTATGTAAAAGTTTACTGGCATCATCACTAATGAAGCAATAATAATGTTGACGGTACTTATACAGCGCTGAACTCCACGCCACACAGGGCAAGCGCAATCACATTATTACGCTGGTGTAAGGACCGACATTGTTCCTTTTTAATCTCATCTCACTGGGAGTATGCAACCTAGCTGCCAATTAAAGCGCTTTTTAGGTTATCTCTCACGTTGCCTTCACTTCCGTACCAGGTACCCAATTGTACAGCTGGGTGAACAGAGGCGCACTTTGAATAAAGTCACAAATTTTACAACTCATGTCTCTGTGGGATAAGGAATCAACCTTCAAACTCTTAAGACTATCTATTCAGGAAGCGGGTCACCCATACAGCGAGCCGCTCTCCTTGTTGCTGAACTTCACTGATAGCGGTCAACCGAGCTGTGAGGGACCACGTGCCACCACGTTACTCTTAGAATCAGTTTACAGTATCATTTATACAGTACATTAGAAGACAGATTAATATTCCTTTCCCCGGAGAGTTAAATCGTATGTGCATGAATCACTTAATAACTCCCAAGAATCCCTGTATATAGATGTCTCGGCTAATAGTTTCTGTCATGAAATCATTCATAAAAACCACAATAGTCCCTTTTCTCTAAATCTACTGCGATTAATTACCTTCCACCGAGCCTTTAGTCATGTCTGATTCACACAACAAACAATGGAGTCACTATGAAAACAGGTGGCTTCGTCCACTTTACAGATTAGAAACTGACACAGAAGTATGTGTCTTCGTCAGAATGCCACATTGTAGCTTCATGAAAATAAAAAGATCTTTCCCCGAAAACATATAGCTACTTAATTGTTCATGAAGGGATTGAATCTGTCACGGAAGTATTTGTCTTTGAATGTTACATTGTTGTGTTAAAGGCGCTGTAGCATGTTTTTTCGCTCAAATAAGTCGATGAAATGTATTTGAAAAATAATGTCAACAATAGCAAAACACCCTTCTCTCTTCGGAAAATCAATTAAGTTACAAATGAGTGTACATGGTTCCGTAAAGCCATGGGAATCGTTTTTGTCATTCGAAATAATAAAATGTGTTCACACTAAAATAGCCGCAATGCAATTTTTGCTTTATACACATCACCGTATTACCACTACTGATAATTGGTTTGTGTAATAAGATGTTTTACCCTCTAAAGTAAATATAAATGACATAAACTATCATTATAAATGAGATATTTGAAAAAATAAAATTTGAAAAAAACGTGCTACAGCGCCTTTAAAGAGAAGATTTTTGTTAAACCCACATTCTACCTGATGAAGGAGTAGAAAATAATACTCCGAAACATCCCAAATCTTCACAATAAAGTTGTTATCCAGTAAATCTTGTTTTCTTATGTATTCATTCTAAAAGTCCCTCAAAGACTTGAAGATTATTGTTCTGCATTGCAAGTTCAGAGGAATACAAACGAGGTCAGAAGTTGTTCATTAAAAACTGTCACAGAAATACTTGTCTTATGAAATTACATCATTGTAAAGAGTAAAGAGTTATGTTTATGTGAACATTTTGAAGAATTACAGTTAAACTTTACAGAAATTTACATTCTTTTACGGATCTTGTTTCTGCGAAGATTAAAATAATATAACACAGTAATGTAGATTTATTATTATCAATGGTTTTGGATGACTGTGTGTAAGTTTTTAAATGATAAAATTATTACCTAACTTTAATATTCTAAGTTTGAGATATTGCTGCTGATGTGTCAGACAGATCCAGGAATTTTAAGGATGTTTATGGCAAAAGATTTTAGATTTTTTCATATTTTCAAATTTTCAGGTGCAATATTATTAATGACAGAGCTATTTGTTCTGAGGCAAAGAGACACTAATTTAATATACAATGCTTTAAGTGGTCAATGTGATTCAAATCTCACAAGACATGGATTATAGGTTAAGTGGGGCTTAAAGAAAGGCATTCTTCATCCAGTTACATGATGAATTCCTAATGGGAGCTTTGTGGGTTATATGTAATTGAGTACACAAATGTAAGATTGTTGTCCGACATGGACACTAATCTTATACAAGGGAGACTATTCTATTTCATCACTTCTTGGTTGTATCTTGGTTGAAAGTGATCCTCCACATGACAACTGAATCTGACGACGAAACAAGGTTTCTTTAAGTGTCGATGACTTAACCATCTGTAGACATCACTCTGGGTATTCACATCTCTTGACTGACCAAACCAAGTCTATCTCTTCTCTTTGCAGGTAACATCTTACTACAAGCTAATGCAAAGTCTATTTCAACTCTGAACAAGTATTTATTCATAAAATATCACCATTGTATTAAATATTGAAAAATATTTATTCACAAAATATCACCATTTTATTAAATATTGAAAAGGAGCCTCTGTTTTCAGAAAATCCCATTTCTCATAGGCTACTTTTCAATATTTTATCAAATATTTATTTAGCATGCTTATAATTCTTGGTAGTATTAGGAATATTTTCATTTCTGGCAACTTCTGCAGCTTGTGGTGGGGAAGGGATGAAGAGATTATCATTTCATTGATATAGGTATAATGCTTAGTTTCAGTAAATGATATTTGGACCCATTTATGACAAGGAAACAATATTTGTCTAATTCGTTCAGCTTTTATGTTTCAGGAGAGAATGATAAATTTTGAATATTCGTTTTTCATAATTGACAGGTGTCAGCGGATGATAGTTTGACATGTTTGAGGGAGAATTTATCAATCATTACATTGCAATTAAGTCCACGTTTCCTCAATTAAGGATAATCCTAATAACCTTAGAATTAAAGGTTATTTTGTGCAACTACACAGATACCACATCCATCGTATTTTATGTCCGATGTGGTGCCAGTATTTATTAGATGGGATAAGGATTTTGAAGACCTGTGGGTGACTCAGAGCTGACTAATGTAGGTCTCTGGAGGAGGAATCTGTCTTCTGTCTTGTAGATGGAGCAGAGGGTACTGCAGATACAGTTATACCAAACAGTGTCCTTCCATGAATGATACCAGCACAGAAAATGTTAGGAAATAAATCTGAAAGGATTCTCTACAATTAATTCAGCAAGAGTATTACTCACTTAATTTGTAAAATTGATTTCATTCATAAAATAAAATTTATTTATAAATGTTAGATTGCTAATTATTAACCCATGATGGGATTAAACAATGTATTATTTGATTAAAGGAAGATTTTGATTGTGTCATTGAAAATAACACTCATAAATTATTTCAATTTCATTTTTTATTTTATTTTAATCTCAATCCTTGAGATATTAAGTTTTGAATTTTCAAAGAAGTTGTATTTTTTTATATCAATAATTATTCAAAATTTAAACCCCTTACTCACAGGTTCGACAATATTCCAGGATTTACCATCTTCGACATATTAAGAGCCCTGGGCGCTTAGAAATTTGGAAGAAGGGGGCGCTTATTTAAAATGACCTTATCATTCAGTCCAGTAAATAAAAATATTTTGTATCTACATACAGAAAAAAGATGATTTATCAACGTACACATTTCAAATAAAGGTTATAGAATCGATTTTGAGATACCACTGTTTTCAAATATAATGTAACATAACTCAGACACCGACACAGTTTACAGGTTTATCACGTTAGGATGTCTAGAGAGGGGGCACATTTTGCTTAAGTTAAAATGTGGTTATAGGGATCTTATAGAAATTAAGAGGGCACTAATTACATCAAATACGGAAATCTTCAGCCAGCGGCATTCCCAGATCATTCACCTTAGAAGAGAAATTCAGAAGTCAAAATGACAAGGTAAAAATTTTGTCAGCAAGAATGTTAAAATTATTCACTTTAAAGACATAATTTTGAATTGAAACAAATCTTCAGAATGCTGCTATGAAAGTTGAGTTAATCTTATGTCTCTTGGAATGTTCAACAAAGCTTATTTTGGAATATTGTCGACAAGGCAAAATTGCAGGTATTTTCCATGTGTGTTCAACAAAGCTCATATCTCCAGGTTCCAGATGAATAACGCTTGTATTGCTCTCAGGGTAGGATATAACACTACCCCTGTAGAGCTCCCCATCACAAACACTTATTCCTGAGCTTTGAATAACAATAAAGAAGCAGCAATTCTTTGAATCTTATCTCCAGGAATATCCAATGTTCACCTGGCAATATTTACTGTAATTTTATGGCTACAGAATCACCAGGCGCCTATTTGATGAAGCACTTGCAGGTGATGTGATATGTGGGTAACCAGAGACACATAAATACACACTATAAACTTGTCAGCTTGGATGGCTCTGAAAAAAGCGCAAAACATTTGCAGATACTTTTAATATCCTCTTGCAAAGTATCAAATGTTCACTTAGTGATATTTATTGTCACTTTTTAAAGATTTTATGTACCTCAGACACATTAGACACAGGTGTAACATTAGATAACATTATTTAGGCCGGTGAACATTAAAAGTCTTGACATTCTTGTAACATTTAACTGATTAAATAGAAAACTGAGAAAATATTTATCTTCACTTTTTCTTTAGTTTTTAAGGGAGTTTTTTGCAGAGCTACCAGCAAAGCAGGTCAACAGATGCATCTTTTAAATTCTCCAAGGTGTTCACGTAAACATCAGATGACAGATCAAGTTTAAAATATAAAGCTTAATTGAGAATGATTGCATTTTTAGATATAAAGAATCATTGCTAATTATAGAGGAATTAATTTTTTTATATAAATATTTTTATTTTTTGTAACTTAATTAATGTTTGACAACACTTTTAATGAATAAATTGCTAAATAAATTTCTTTATAATAATAAATTCTTAAGCGACAAAATCAATATAAAATTAATTCAAAGAAAGAAAATATTGACAAACTGAAGCAGAATTGATTCAACGTTTTAGAGAAAACACAGTTACATTAAGTATATGACTACTGTTGGTTCGATGTATTATAGCCAACGCAATACCTGTCCAATGACGACACCCTAACGACAGTACAGGTAAGTCATCAATGTCAGAGGTCGGTGTCAAGGTAACGCAGACGTTAAATTGAGGATGATTGTAATTGTTGGGACATTTATCAATCATTGTTGACCGCCCTTAGCAACACTGTCATAACACAGAATCAGGATAAACAGTGTACAAGGAGATTTACTCCAGCCTAGCTGCCTCCTGTCTTTATACAGACAACCGGCTGCTACCTGCATGGATTCTTGCACGTTCAAATGAATTTTTTTTTCCATATCTTAATGATAATTTTATGAATCAATTTTTGTGAATTCAAACTATCCCCTTGTCATGAGAGCAGCCTTCTTTGTAGCAAACTTTCAGAGAGTTTTTGACAATTTGAATTCAATCAAAAACCTGTTGAACCTGTAGATTCTTGTAGATTCAAATGAAACGTTTTTCTCCTTTCTTAATGATAAATTTATAAATTAATATTTGTGAATTCAAACCATCCCCCTTGTCATGTGAGGAGCCTTCGCGTAGCTTTCAGAAAAGTTTTGACAATTTGAGAATTCAATCAAAAAAGGACGTTAAGGATTGAAAGGAAAAATGTTGGACTTTCAGCATCAACAGCCTTGCTTCTTAAAGCTTTATTTTATAAATTTTTCTTACACATTTTGAGAATACTGTCAGCTAACATTCAGAAACATCCAAAAACATAATTTCATGAAAACTTTATCACCACATTAATGTTAAAATATTTACAGCTACTTTGGAAGTCTTAAACGACAAGTTCCCAACATGAAAACCTGACACGTTTTAAAAACACCTTAAATCAAGGTGTCACAAAACAAAACAGAAGCACCTCACAACAGCACGGAAGTTAATGAAGCAGAGAAACACGTAGAAGACGTCATTTACCATCCCAGTCTAACACCAAAGAACAAAGACTGAAGATACAATTTATGGTGGTGTGAATAGCAAAATGGGCTTAAAGCATCAAGCATCAAGCACGTGGACTAATTAATCTTGCGTGTTGGATTCACCTGGACAAAGTGACAGACGGACAGACGGACTGTGTGTGATATCGGCTGATATTCCCTACTGGAAACAGGTGCCCTATGGAAATTATAGTCTTTCACTCAGACTCTGAAAAAATCATTTATTCGTAATACCACCATTTTATTAGATATTAAATAACAACCTTTGAGAAATGCGATTTTCATAGTCTCCTTTTCAACATCTAATAAAATCCTTTTTTTCAGAGTCTATGGAGAGAAATGGTGATCGAAACATTCATAAGCATTGCATTCAAAGAAATAAGAAACTGTTCAATTAAATTAAATTTTTCAATTTGTACATATACTTCTCATTTAGGCAAAGTGCAAAATAAAAGCATCTTACAAAACAAAAATATCAATAACATGACAAGGGATGAGACGGAACACAGGTTAACAAAGCCATTCACACTCGAACATTCAATTGTGATTTTCAAAAAGGCCCTACCCCTGGAACAGCCAATGAGGTGAGGTAAGGTGAGGTGTGGTGAGGTGAGGTGAGTTGTTTCAAGAGTATTTCACTTACACCGCGGCTGCTAGTATTACGGCAGGGGGAAAGCCCGCAACGCCATGTGGCTATGCATTGCGGTGAAACCTGCGAGCAATGGCTGGAACTAGTGAACCATGGGTGGTACTACTCTGAAATTCAGTGTAGCATTACACCCAAACCTTACTGCGTGTAGAACAGTTCTCTACTGCAGACAAAGTTGCCGTGCCCCTGGTGGGATTCTAACCCCGGACCTCTTGATCCGAGCCGAATGCGCTAACCACTGCGCTATCCCGCCCCCCAACAGCCAATGAATATGATATAATAGTGGTGACGCATAACACAGCAAAAACATAAATAAAACCACATTGATGATGGAATTTTAAGAAGAGGCAATCAAAAGATATTTACAATACATACATTACTTTACATTGAAATTGATTTGTTTTCTCTAGGGTGGATAATATCTATAGTGAGGTCTAATCTTGCAAAGACTGAATTTCAGTCTAGGGTCAAACTCGCTATGTTAAACAAGCCTGGGGGTTCTTTCAATCAATACAGGATACAAGCTGGTCAATGCTAATTATGGTCCTGACATGTGACAAATTTGGTTATGTTTGATAGCAATTAGGTACAATAACAAGATAGATGGTCCAACAATCATGAGACTGGAAGGAATGTCAACCTATGACGGTTAAGTTATTGAAGGTCATTTAGAAGTGGAATACATACGAAGAGAAAATCTTCGGGATAACAACTTCTTTATTGTGAAGATACATTTTGGGATATATATCTTTACTCCTTCATCAGGGGGAATGAATGATGGTTGAAGGGGTAAGCTTGTACACTTATCCAGAAAACCTTGTTTTCCTATGATAAAATTGTTAAAAGAGATTACAATTTCAGATGTTTGGATTCACCCATGAAAATAAACAAAATTGGAGGAAAAGAATTATCAAGATATTAGCACAATATGAAGCAATCAAAGAACTTTTATTTTGTTCAAATAAGTTTTACTATTCACCAAATCCAAAAGTAAAAATTACATAGTATGGTATTATCTCTAAGAAAGTCTTACCCATGTATTTATAAAGTGTATATGAACTTTTGTTAAATGACATAGACTAACACATAGTTCCTGAAAAACATTAAACCAAAATTTTATTAGAAACCAATAAAAAAGGAAGCTTATAAACAATGTCAGAACCTTCTAGACTTGATAATTTATATTTCTTATTCTAGACCAAAGATAGTTCTTGAATGGTTTTGCTCAGAGGTCTGGATGACATTGAAACCGGGAAGCCCAGATCAAGTCTACGTCCACTGTCCACCAGTCGTAATGTATTACCGCACAGAGACAATGGGACAAAGCCAACAATCTGACTTTCAAATGAAGACATAAGGAGATACAAAAGCAATTCAACTTGTAAATCGAGAGAGGCTCAATAGAATTTCCCGTCCCAGAATTGTAAATATGTAGTAAATAACAGTGTAAAAGACATCACAAAGCAGTTTAGTTGACTTTAATTCTCCGTGCTCTTCTCAGACCTGTACATTGTCAATAATCAGGGCCCGGGGTTCATCATTATCTGGTTTAGCAGGTGCCCCTTAACAAAACCTTGTAGCAAGTCTACACAGAACAATAGGAGAGGTGAGAGCTGGGTTAATGTTTCTGGAATAAAATGATTTAGTTCTTTTGTACACAAACTGTTCCATGAAATTACTTTCGGGATCAATTGTTGAGAAGCAAGTTGTTAAAGAGAAAATAATTGGTAAATCCTTTTCCGCTTCATAAGCCCCCTTTTTAGTCCACCCCACTAACTGTAAGGATTATTAGCTTCCATACCTGAATCCTACTTTTAGTATCTGAGACCAGGTGAGAGACAACAGACATGTGCTCTGAGTGAGTGTGACACCTTGACACCACAAGGTCTTGTATTTGATGCCTGAAGCCTTAAATAAACCGATGAAACCAGAACCGGCATTTACTATTTTTCATGGTCCCGCGAGCCGGATAGTTTGAACTTTTGGAATATTGAAATTATGGCAAGTGAAGGTGAGAAAAGAGAGAGAAGGCCACCGGCCTACCTTCAGGACTATGTGTGTGAGACTTTGCCTACTCCTAGTGCTGGGAATGTAAACCAGGACAAGAGTGTTCATACAGAAACAGTGGAAGAGGATTTAGGAGCAGTAGGAGGGCTCAGTATTGTGTCCCAGGAATCAAACAAAACTTCAAGAAAATCGTCTCTGACTTCCCATCGCTCTGGACGAACACATGTGAGTAGCAATTCTTCAAGCAGCATTAACTCTGTTATAAGCAGTCTATCACAAAAGCACACTACGAAGTTGGAGAAACTAAGGAAACATGCTGAATTAAAGGAGTTGAAACGCAGACAGAGTGAAGATAGACAGTTAGATGTTTTGGTAGCAAAAGTAGAAGATGAGGCTTTTGAGGCACAAAAGAAGGCTGAAGAAGAGATAATTCGTGCTAGAATTGAATCACAGGTGCAGGAAAGGAGAGCATTTAAGGAAAGAGAGCGTCTTCAGACAGAAATCTCCCGTAAGAGGCAGGTACGTGAGGCAGAGAGAATGTTGGCAGAAGTAGAACTTGTAGATCAGCTGCTTGATCACAGCTCGGCCATCATGACACCTAAAAGCGAGTTTTCTTTATCCTATGAGTCTCTATTAGATCCAAATGCCACAGTATTTACATCCTTACTCCCTGATAATGAACTGAGTAACCAGATTAATTCACAATGTGAAATCCAAACTGAAATTGTTGATGATTATGCTCATGTTCCTGACAACTTTCAATCTAATGGTGGTTTTATTCAAGTTCCACAGAGGTATCCCGAATCCATTCAACATGTGACACGTTCTCCAAGGTTTGACTCTAATCCTAGACAAAGTTTCCAGTCTTATGAAGAGCCAAGGCCCTCAACTCAGCCATACATAACAGAACGACTGATCGTCCCATCTTATGGTATCCCACAGCCTACACTGCCATCGTTCGCTACGGGTAAGGAGAGAGACTTCGCTATCCTCAAGATGGCTTTTGACAGTATTGTAGATAGCCACGCCCACTTGCCAGAACAGTATAAGTATCAAGTTTTGCTAGATCGACTAGGTGGTTCTCCAAAGCGCCTTGCAGAGGCATTCTTGTATGATGTGAAACCCTACACAAGTGCTATGCAAGCCCTGAAAGAAATGTATGGTCAGCCAAGACAGTTAGTCCAAAGTGAATTAGCCATGATCATGAACCTTCCTACAGTGAGATACAATGACTTTGAAATGTTTGAGAATCTTGCACTCTCTGTGCAGACTCTAGTTGGAATGCTTCGTTCACTGGAGGGAGACAACGGCTTTGAACTCAGATGTGGGTCCCACGTAGATCGTCTCTTGAGCAAACTGCCTCAAACCAACCGTGATGGGTTCATTGAATACTGCTTAAATAAAGGTATCTTGAGCTTGCATAAGGACAATACCTACAATCTCCTACACTTCTCTGAGTGGTTAAAACTGAAAGCTCGAGCCAAGAAGATTGCCCATAAGGCAACCACTCTGTATCAAGCCCCAAAGCCTGTACGAGATACGACTCCAGTAGTGAAGAGAAACGTACAACAAATGCCGACATCAGTTTTTAACTCAAATACCTCCAAGTTCCATCAACAGGTTAGCCGTAGCAGTGATGCAGCGAGTGCCAATCAACGGACTGGATACTGTGCCTACTGCAACAAACAGCATCATATTAGTACATGTTCAGAATTCCAGAAACTGTCTGTGAAAGAGATCGTGGATTGGATGAAAGATAAACGCAGGTGTTGGAATTGTGGTCGAACTCATACCGCTAAACAGTGTAACCTGAAAAAGTTGTGCATGAAATGTGACAAAACTCACCTCACCATACTTCATGACGCCAATGATAAAATCAGAGAGAGTTTCCAGTCTACCCAAGTGAAGCAACTGTTTGTAGACCAACCAACTAACCCAGCAAGTATCATACTGAAGATAGTGCCAGTCATTCTCCACGGTCCCACATGCAGTGTTCAGACGTATGCTATCTTAGATGACGGGTCTATGAGGACAATGGTGACTTCATCAACAGTGAGTCAACTTGAGTTGTTGAGGACACCAGCTAGTATTCTTCTCTCCACGATCAGACGTGGAAGTTTTGATTGCCATGGTCATTCTGTGAGTTTTGACATTTCCCCGCTTGACCAGCCAAATGAGAGATTCACAATACGAGATGCTTTTACTTCTGATCACATTGCTCTGTCTGAGTATTCCTATGATGTTGATTCCCTTCAAAGAGACTATCCTCATCTTCAAGGTTCAACCCTCCCTGCCATACACAATGTACACCCAACCATTTTGATTGGATCTGATAATGCCAACCTCATTCTTCCAGTTGAGCCGGTGAAGTTTGGTCCTCCAGGCACTCCACTTGCAGTTTGTACCAAGTTCGGATGGACACTTCAAGGACCTACTCAGACGCCAGTTAATCACGCCCAGACTACCTGCTTTCTCACAAGCTCGCTTAGTTACAGTGAGAAACTGATGCATCAGGTTGAAAATCTATGGAAAATGGACACACAACCATATTCACGAAAGCAGGTTATCAGGTCCAAGGAGGACAAGCAAGCCATGTCTATCCTGGACAGTGGAACGATCAAGATGACAGTTGACAATGAAATTCACTATGCCACTCCACTTCTCCGAAGGAACAACGCCACTCCCCTTCATGAAAGTAAAGAGGCAGTGATGTCAAGTTTGAAACGAACAGAGAAACATCATTCTAGCAAACCAGAACTGACCTCTATTCACAATAATGAGATCCAGAAACTTGTCGATTCAAATTATGTCAGAGAAGTCAGTGAGGATGAAGCAAACAAGTCTGATGAATCATGGTTCATTCCTCATCATATTGTACAGCATAATGGGAAATCTCGACTAGTTTTCAACTGTTCTTATGAATATAGAGGAGAGAATCTGAACAAACAACTGATACCAGGCCCCACTATTGGATCAACTCTCCTAGGCGTGCTCCTGAGATTCAGAAGAAACAAAGTTGCCATCTCTGGTGATATAAAAGCAATGTTTCATCAGGTGCGACTCCTACCAGAAGATCAGCCCTTACTGAGATTCATTTGGCGACAGATGAACATTGACACTGAACCTACCATTTACCAGTGGCAAGTTTTGCCATTTGGTACCACCTGCAGTCCATGCTGTGCAACGTACGCACTGCAGAAACACGCTATCACCGCACATGAACAATTCCCAGAAGTCACCAGGTGTGTGAAGGAAGCCTTCTATGTGGATAACTGCCTTGACAGTTTGACAGATCCTGAGAAAGCAAAACAACTGGTTGCAAATCTACGGAAAGTATTACAAGAGGGAGGATTTAACATTCGGCAGTGGGCATGCAATTTTCCTGAAGTATTAGCTGATTTACCTATTGAGGCTAAATCTACCTCCTTTGAACTCTGGTCAACCCTGAACCAAGACGATGTGAATGAAGCTGCACTTGGACTCTGTTGGAACTGTGACTCTGATTCATTGTCTTACAAATACAGACCTGTCTCCTATGACACTCTCAACATGAAAGCAATGTATCAAGTACTTGCTACCCAATATGATCCCATCGGATACTTAACACCGTTCACTGCCCGTGCCAAGATACTGGTTCAAGACATGTGGAAATCCAAGAGAACCTGGGAAGATGAGATTAGCAAGGGAGAACTGAGGGAACAGTTCACACATTGGGAATCAGAGCTTGGAAGAATCTCTGAAGTTCACTTGCCACGCTGCTATGTACCTTCAGACTTTGATACCACTGAATCTCACCAGCAACTGCATGTTTTCTGTGATTCATCAGAACGGGTATATGGCTCTGTAGCTTACCTAAGAACTGTGAACCAAAATGCCGACACCTGCCTTAGCTTTGTAGCTGCAAGGAGCCGTGTCGCCCCTCTGAAACAGATCTCGATGCCAAGACTGGAGTTGTGTGCAGCTCTGACTGGAGCCCAACTTGCTGATACCTTGAGCAAGGAACTGAACCTACCCATCAGTGATACCTACCTCTGGAGTGATTCAACAACAGTTCTCAAGTGGCTTCAGTCTGATTCCTGCCGCTACAAAGTGTATGTTGGTACCCGTGTCACCGAGATCCAGTCTTTGACTCCAGTTGATAATTGGTCCTATATCAATACGAAAGTGAACCCCGCTGATGACATCACGAGGGGTAAATTCCTACACGAACTGTGCATTGACTCCAGGTGGCGAAGTGGTCCGTCATTCCTCCTCAGTCCTTCTGATCAATGGCCCCTACCGCCTCCTGTGTTAGGTTGTGACATCACAGTGGAATCTGAAAATGAACTGAGAAAGACAATTGTGTGTCAAGCTAAAGTTGTGAACTTGCCAGACATTTCAAAATACTCTTCATTTGAGTCATTAGTCAAAGCAACCGCACATTGCCTTGATGGGGCGGCTGCTGAAGTCACACAAGTTAACACAGTAGACTGTTTGGAGCTTGCCGAAATTGTGCTTCTACGCAAGGTACAGGAGGAGAATTTTCCAGAGGAGTTAGTGGCATTGAGGACTGGAAAGTCTGTTCTCACAACAAGCAGATTGATCGAATTAGCTCCGGAATATGATGCAGATGACGATATCATCAGGGTAGGCGGCAGATTAAGGTTAGCCGAAGAAATACCAGAAAATGCTAAACATCCAGTTGTGTTAGACCCAAATCACCACATCACGAAGCTTATCATAAAGGACGTTGATGATAAACTTCACCATTACGGGTCTGAAAGATTACTTGCAGAACTGCGCAGAAAGGTGTGGATTCTACGAGGCCGTGAAGCAGTGCGGAAACATCAAAGAAAGTGCACTGAATGCCAGAAGCTCCGAGCACGTCCAAAGGTGCCCAAGATGGCAGATTTGCCAACAGCGAGACTTCGTCTACATAAACCAGCCTTTTACTCCACAGGAATAGACTGTTTCGGGCCTATGTGGATTAAAATTGGTCGTCGACAGGAGAAAAGGTGGGGAGTAATCTTCAAATGCATGACAACAAGGGCTGTTTATCTTGATCTCCTGGAGAGTATGGACTCTGACGCATTCCTGATGGCAACGAGACGATTCATTTCACATCATGGTAAACCATATGAGCTACTCTCAGACTGTGGCACTAACTTTAAGGGTGGAGAGAGTGAACTTTACGATGCGTTTACTGTAATGAAACCTGACATTGCCAGCCAACTGTCCTCAGAAAGAATCCGGTTTAGGTACAATCCACCATATGCCCCCCATTTTGGAGGACTTTGGGAGCGTGAGATAAGGTCAGTCAAGCATGGACTGTATGCTATACTAGGGGAGCAGATAGTTACAGAACCTGTACTTCGAACAGTCCTTGCAGAAATAGTCTGCATCTTGAACTCAAAACCACTAGGATACGTGACAAGTGACATAGCGGATGTTGACCCTGTTACCCCAAATTCACTCTTGCTAGGAAGACGTGACGCTTCACTCCCTCAGGTAGTTTACCCAGAAGATGAACTACTTGGTAGGAAGCGCTGGAGGCATAGTCAAATACTTGCTGATCAGTTCTGGAAGACCTTCATACGGAGATATCTCCCATCTCTTCAGTCCCGTGGTAAATGGCAGAAAGATCAGGACAGTGTAAAGAAGGGTGATGTTGTTATGATCATGGACCCCCAGCAGATACGTGCAAAGTGGATGATCGGACGAGTCACTGAGGCGTTCAGTGGTTCGGACAATAGAGTGCGCTCTGCCACCGTCAGAGTTGGGAAACAGGACTATCTACGACCAGTATCCAGATTGGTGAGACTACCCGATCTGGACAATGAATGATCTGAGATGCCAAAGACAATCAATGTCGCAATGACCTATTAATGTTGAGATGACATGTGTGACTTTTCGGTTTATATGCTGAAGTTTTCAGTCCTCATTTTATTAACATCAAAGATGTTTGGTTTAATATTACGTTCCAAATTGGACTCATAATTTCTGTTTAAGATTTGGCAATTAATTTAAATTTTCGTTTCAAATTTTGTGACAAAATTTGGGGGCGGCTGTTAAAGAGAAAATAATTGGTAAATCCTTTTCCGCTTCATAAGCCCCCTTTTTAGTCCACCCCACTAACTGTAAGGATTATTAGCTTCCATACCTGAATCCTACTTTTAGTATCTGAGACCAGGTGAGAGACAACAGACATGTGCTCTGAGTGAGTGTGACACCTTGACACCACAAGGTCTTGTATTTGATGCCTGAAGCCTTAAATAAACCGATGAAACCAGAACCGGCATTTACTATTTTTCACAAGTCAAGTGTTATTCTGCTATGGTTTAACAGGTGCCCCCAGTTAAATCTACAGAAGGTATTTAGTATTAGGGAATTAAGTCACTTGATGATTTTGTAAATAAATAACAATGCCATAAGGCATATTAGAAACAGTTTCATGTCTGTACTGCATATATTTACAGCAATGTCGATCAAGTGAATTAAAGACAAATGTTTTCAGTAATATGCATGCTATTTCCATGGGAGATCCAGAGGGGGGATTGAGGGGATTTGAAAACCCCCCCCCCCCCCCCGCCTTGAAAATATTTGCATGTCAATTCGATGGATCCCCTCCTACTTTCAATAGAATGCAACAGAAGAAATTGTAATAAAATACAATTCAGTATCATGTTTTGGTTAACAAAATACAAAATGTTACAATAAGTGACAAGTCTATACAAGACAAATAGCCAGGTGACATATGGGGCTTTGAGCTTCTGGAAAGGTGATTTACTGCCATTGTACATCAAGGATTTAAAAAAAGATATCAATTATCAGTCTTTGATTTAAAAAAAAGGTTATTAATTGTCACAGTGTTTATTAATTCTGTAGAATGTATGAAGTATTTACATTTTGTCCCTACAAATTGTCTATGGTCACACTTTAGACCGGATAATTGAAAGTTCTCAGTTTTTGTGAGAATGAATGTTTATAATTGCTTAAAATTTGGCAAATTATTTATATATTTAAGAAATTTATGTCAATTAATGTAACATTTGGAAAATGTAATTATTGTTTTGATCATATTTTCAACAAGTACAATAACAATAGACTACGGTACTAAAAATACTTATATAAGTATTTTGTGTATGTATATTCTATGTGCGTATGTATATTTATATATTATGTTTGTATACAATACAGTAGAACAAGTGCACAGATATTATGAACTCCAAAGAATTCAGTTTGCTATATCCACTGTGGCATATATTATATATGACTTTGATGGGACTTATAAATTTGTTGGCTATATCCGTGTTCTACTGTAAGTACATTTGTGGTTATATGTAGAGATACACAGTATATAAAATAAGACATGTCCAACAGCCCGTAACCTAGTAACTTTTGGTTGAGACGCGAAACATTTTGAGGATTTTAAAAATATCATTATTTAAATTTAAAAGTATGACTTTTGTGCCGGCCACTTTTCAAGCTTATTTCATTCACTGGTACACACATGAATACACAAATGTGTCTTTCCGAACACAGACATATAGCACATATACTAGAGAAAACATATTGTATTCAGTCCGTCCAATGACTGCCGCACAGAACATTCGTGTTTGCATTAAGCATCATGTTATAAGCTTATCTAGCATATTCAATATATGTACATGAATATGTAAATTTCCTGACTGTAAGTATGAAGTGACCGGAACGGAACAACAGATGGTGTGAATGAAAATATAATTTGATCTCATGACAATGACTGTATATTTAACACGTCAATTCCTGCAGCTTCATCTGGGACCAGGAAGTTGGAGAACTATCTTCCAGTTCAATCCATGGCCTTGTGATCACTTGTAGTTTCCTTTACAAAGGAAAGAAAATCACAATCTACTGACACAGAAACGTTCTGAGAAGAGGAGTTATTACTGTATAACAAAAGTCTTTTCAGACAGTCCCCTTACCTTTTTTGGTAACATTTTGAATTTTTTATTTTATTTAATATAATTTTAAAATTAAACTGGACTGAGGATAAGAAGGAAGAGATTGTTATAAACAATTGATTTTAACCAAAAAGGCCATCCCTATATCCAGCAGACAATATTCAGGACCATGCAAGCTACTGACTGTAACTCTCCAAGAGCTCACACAACAAAAGAGAAATGAGGAAATTGTGATATTTTCCACTCAGATTAGACCATAGATCCACTTATATGCTTCAAACTTGAATCAATTCAACTCAAGCCTTGAGCCACGTCAAGGGGCAAAAGGACCAAAGCAGCTTTTTCACCAACCTGTTCACAGCCCAAACCAAAGCAGCGTTTATATCAACATGTCCAAAGCCATTATATTGGCCAGTCTGACCAAAGCGGTCATTATATGGAAGGGGTCATTATATCCAAGCAGGGCTATTTATCTACCAGATTTATTATGTGACAATCCTGATTAGCGTTGAGAGAGATTTGACCCCTCCACTGACCGAAACGCCCTTCTTCAAACAGCTCAGTATGTGCCTTGACCACTCTAATTGAGCCAGCAAAACAATTTACTCTGGATACCTCAAATCAGGTTTTCTTTTATTCTTTGAGGTGACAAGTTGAATTAAAAACAAAATTTTCCTCTCGATTTGATTTTGTTACGAAAATAATGCACAACTTTTAGACTGACCATTTTGAGGCCAACAGAAATAATTACTATATTACTTAATACCTTTGGCATGCAGTTAATTAGCATAAGGTTTGCGCAAATCGACTTTTACATAAGACATGCAACCATGAAATCATTAAAATGAGATGAGGCAAAAACTCAAAATGAAAATTTCTATGATTTTACTGTGTTCAATGACAGACAAACAGACAGACAGACAGACAGAAAGACAAACAGAAGGTAATTGGTCTCCCAGCCTTTCTTCTCCCTCGTCACGACATAGCCCTGACCCCAGGGTGGAGCCACTGACCTGTGCTTGTACTCGATCTACACTTACTGGACCCTCCATCTCTTGGAAGAAAGTGAGAATTTGTTTGACTTCCAAATTAACCACATCATCAAATAAGGACTTGGTCCACCTGACCAGTACTTGATTCACTGACAATGACATCAGAATTTGTTGGAATATTCAAATGTCACCAAACAATGATTTTCAAAATGTTTTGAGACACTACCTATACAAAGTTGCATATTCTGTTCAACCAATTCATTCTCTAAGCTAGGGCATAATGCATTTGACCATCGTTTTACTTCAAAGTGACCGAATCTTTGTTCAACACGGCTGTATAAAGATTAAACAAATTTGATATCAATATAATGGTATTCAATGAGCATTTTGAAAACTGACTGCAGTGAGACCTTGTTTAACCGTACCCTGCTTATCCAGAAACCTGGCTATCCGCACGGCAGTATTTAAAATCTTCTCTATGTATTTCTTTACAAATGATGACCGCACACCTTGCTATCCAGACGAATTTCAACTGCGGTCAAATGCAATCATGGGGATATACGAGGCCTGACTGAAAATTTTACATAACTTTTTCGATAGCCTTGTTAAAAGATAGAAAATGTCAAGGGCAAGAAATAAACATATATTCGTGCACCTGAACCACCCAACTAAGTACACCTTTGACGAGGTCAATGATTCTCAGAGTAAGATAAGGGTTCCCTTTAAGTACTGCATTACAGCAGGTTCATGTCATGGAACCTTCAACACCAGGATTCAAGGGCTTTGTCAACAAAATCCAATGAATTGTTAAATGAACTAATCATTACGGTAAAACCGTGCCCTGTTTGAGTGGTATTTTTGTGCATTTTACCTGGCTGTCAGAGATCGGAGTTACAAAGGTTAAGGAGAAACTGGCCCTGGCAGCTCCGTGTTTAATGTTTATGTGTACGTAAGATCTCTTACCTGAATACTTCTTGACTAGAGAAATGGCCAAAATGTTGTTCAAACACTTCCGACTCAATCAAGTTACTCTACAAAATTTAAATATTTTACAAAACAGAATTTTTTTAGCTGCGACACTCTTGAAATATCTACTTTAATATCACCCTTGATGAAATAAAAACATTATTTATCAAAGAAAGACAGATATTTATCATTGTCCCATTTGAACATTTTGAGTTCTCTGGTTCAACATAATTTGGTATCAATAAAACGAATCTAGTTCCTTTCATGTGATGCCGGTTTGCTTACATGCCTCGTGAATCTACCTTCTAAAATTCTTACATTAATCTCATCAATGATAATAATAAAGATCTAATTATTTAAAAGAATCTAAATGAAGAATAATGATGTATTCATCATAGTCATTCTCTCTTCTAAACATTAAGTTTTCAACATCACCCTGCTGATGTAAATCAAATCTACGAGCCCTGTCTGACGCCTATATATAAGGGTTACCTAAATGCATTTGTCAAACCTATAAGTACTTTGTCTCATGGATTAATTCATATACTCACTGTAAGAAGAATAAACGCTTATGATCAGTAAATCATGCTTTGGTCCAGCACGCCATCTGGTAAAAGCTTTTCTGATTATATACGAACCTGTCCACAGCTTGCCGTTAACCATCAATTCACTCATGCTGAAATCGTTATCATAAACCACACATGCATGTGCGACACAAGAAAATATGTTCAGGCCATTTTTGTATAATTGATATCATTATACCAAACATAAGCACTTTCAAGAATATTTCATGAATAAGGAAATTAGACTGATAAATAATCAGAAAAACTAAGAGTTCTTATTTATCTATTTATCTATTTATTACAAGAATTACTATTTCATTAAATATCAGAATAGAGCCTAAGAAAAACTAGAACTAAAGATCTCAAGTGACCACACATTAGTCTAACACTTAGACACTGAAAAAATAATTTTTATATCTGAAAAAAATATTGAAAAGGAGGCTTTTATGAAAATTCCATTTCTTACTGTCTCTTTTCAATATTTAATAAAATGGTGATATTTTCAGAATAAATACTTTTTTCAGAGTTTGAGGGTAAGACTAACCACACATCAGAAACTCATAGGAATCGTCTTTAAAAATTATGTAGACAAAGATCAAGATGCAGGAGGGACCTGGATAGGTGAGGAGGGGCAAGTTGGCTAGCGTTTGCTAACTAGTTTTGTCCAGGAGTGGACTCATCAGACTATATAGATAAAGTTTACAATGAATATTTTATTGCTCAACTTTCACTTATCATTTTTTTGTATTCTTTTGTGTCCTTCATCAACATATCTACAGAGCAATCAAGAATAAAGAAGGCAGTCGGAGATCACAATTGACCGCTAATCACCCAGCAAGAAGACCAAGCCTCTATTAGCTTCTTAGTCCGACTGGCCCTGTAAGGCGATTGCCACGACTTGTCATGACACTCAGGCGATTTCTTAAGTTCCGCGATGTCATGTGGACAAGGGGATTATGGGACAAGCCTCATTTTCACCCTGATGCAGTTTGTCATCGAAACACTCAATCGTATTACTATCAGAAATAGCGAAATTAATTCCGCAGATCCCTCATCATGACTCTTGAAAATCTGAACTAGGAACCACTGGTCAAATACCTGAAGGATGATATGAATATTGGAAGGATGATATGAATAAAGGAAGTATGATATGAATATAGGAAAGATGATATGAATATTGGAAGGATGATATGAATATTGGAAGGATGATATGAATAAAGGAAGGATGATATGAATAAAGGAAGGATGATATGAATATATCAAAGATGATATGAATATAGGAAGGACAATATGAACATAGAAAGAGTGATATGAATATATAGGAAGGATGATATGAATATAGGAAGGATGATATGAATATAGGAAGGACAATATGAACATAGGAAGAGTGTTATGAATATATAGGAAGGATGATATGAATATAGGAAGGATGATATGAATATAGGAAGGACAATATGAATATAGCAAGGATGATATGAATATAGGAAGGATGATATGAATATATGAATATAGGAAGGATATGAATATAAGAAGAGTGATATGAATATAGGAAGGATGATATGAATAAAGAAAGGATGATATATAAATGCAGGAAGAAAAAAAACAGGAACAGAATGAATGAAAATTTATCAAGAAAATAAACAAATGAATCTCTGCATGAAATATCAAATGGATTATCAAATGGATTATCAAATGGATTAAATGGATCAAATGGATTATTGTAATATAATAAAGGTTTGTTGTTTTTTTCTTGAATACTGAAAAGAATTCTTAAGAATCTCTGTCCCTACTTCTAAGCTCTGTAACTTTGAATACTAAGTATTACCGTTCTGCAGGGCCAACTTAAAGGGCTCAAAACTCCCTCCTCAAGAAAACGGCCATCTTGGCCTTGGTACTTGCACTAGTAATTAAATCACTATCCTGATTGAGGTTGAGGTGAAGGTGATATTTATAAATGATTCAGGAGACTGGGAGAAAGGCTGGTAACTAACTCAACAGTGGATTCTAGTTTGCATGATACTGTTGATGTCTGTTCACTACCTTGCGTGAAAGAATCAAATAAATATCTGATCGTGTGATGGAGAAGACAGAGAAGCTGTGGGGCCCTTTTACAGTGTCGTCAACGCGTGACGATGACACGCAGAGATCCGGCCACCTCTGGAGTAGGTCTACCCGACATTTTCTAATAACTTGAAGGATAAATAAAGAACTTTGAATTTATTATTCAAATTTATGCATTCATATGACAATGTCTCACAGAGAACCAAAGAGGCACCTGACATTGAAGTTGTCTACAAATATATATTCATCTGATGATGATGCACGAGAGAACTGATCGAGGCAGTAGATTCATCAACATCTATATCTATACCTACATTCATCTGACAACAGCATATAGAGAATTGCATTGCCATCCAAGAGGACAAGCGTGCGCAGTTCACTTTGGTCATCAAAAATCTCTTCTTTATTTCTATTACTGTTAGGAAAAAAAAGAACAAGACACTATGGAAGGAAAATGTCCATTACAGTATGGTCACGGTTCCTCGATCAAAATGAAACTGAATGCATCACATACTTGAAGTAATACCAGGGAATAATTTGATAATCATAAGAGAGCAAATATACATAAAGTAAATAAACATTCCTCTTACCAACTTTCTTCGGTTGAGAAATCATAAACAGGAAAAAGCATCTCAGAGGATGATGTACTTACCTGAAAGAAAAAGAAAACAATATATCATCACATTTAAATAAATAAAATTACTTGGATGAAACATAATATCCTCCTAGCTCTATAATGATTTTAAAGGGGATGTAGCACGTTTTTTGCAAAATTTATTTATTCAAATTTCCCATTTATAATGATAGTTTATACCATTTATATTTACTTTAGAGGGTAAAACATCTTATTACACAAACCAATTATCCGTAGTGGTAATTTCGAATTACAAAAACAATTCCCATGGCTTAACCCAACTATGTACATTAACTTTGTAACTGTATTTACCGAAAATGAGAAGGGTGTGTTACTGTTAGTGACATTATTTTTAAAATACATTTCACAAACTTATTTGAGCAAAAAAATGTGATACTGCCCCTTTAAAACAAGTGAAATCTATTAACTATAACCTATGACACTGATGTTCATCAGCCTTTGCATTTTTGTAGGACGAGCATGCATACCACCCTGGATTTGGGGGGGGGGGGGAGGAGGAATGAGTGGTATATAATCACAATATGTTTGATGTGTTAGAAATACCTGGCATTTAGATAGTATTCAGTGAAGGATCGAGAGAAGAGGTAGGAGCCCCCCTCCCCCCCCCCCCCACCCTCTGAAAATGTTGGAATCCTTCTATGGTGATCAAATGTGATACTGTTATGTTTAGGATCACACACTATCAGCAATACTACAAATGACTTCGAAGATTCGGTTGCAGATTTTATAGGCTGTTGGGACATTCAGTGAATATACTGAATCCTGCAACAGACTGGTCACAAAAATGACAAGAATTACAACTATTAGAGACAGTGTGATCGAAATACAACAAGGTCAGGTTACATACGCTCAGTACAACAAGGTCAGGTTACATACGTTCAGTACAACAAGGTCAGGTTACATACGCTCAGTACAACAAGGTCAGGTTACATACACTCAGTACAACAAGGTCAGGTTACATACGTTCAGTACAACAAGGTCAGGTTACATACGTTCAGTACAACAAGGTCAGGTTACATACGTTCAGTACAACAAGGTCAGGTTACATACGCTCAGTACAACAAGGTCAGGTTACATACGCTCAGTACAACAAGGTCAGGTTACATACGCTCAGTACAACAAGGTCAGGTTACATACGTTCAGTACAAGGTCAGGTTACATACGTTCAGTACAACAAGGTCAGGTTACATACGCTCAGTACAACAAGGTCAGGTTACATACGTTCAGTACAACAAGGTCAGGTTACATACGTTCAGTACAACAAGGTCAGGTTACATACGTTCAGTACAACAAGGTCAGGTTACATACGTTCAGTACAACAAGGTCAGGTTACATACACTCAGTACAACAAGGTCAGGTTACATACGCTCAGTACAACAAGGTCAGGTTACATACGTTCAGTACAACAAGGTCAGGTTACATACGTTCAGTACAACAAGGTCAGGTTACATACGTTCAGTACAACAAGGTCAGGTTACATACGTTCAGTACAACAAGGTCAGGTTACATACGTTCAGTACAAGGTCAGGTTACATACGTTCAGTACAACAAGGTCAGGTTACATACGCTCAGTACAACAAGGTCAGGTTACATACGTTCAGTACAACAAGGTCAGGTTACATACGTTCAGTACAAGGTCAGGTTACATACGTTCAGTACAACAAGGTCAGGTTACATACGCTCAGTACAACAAGGTCAGGTTACATACGTTCAGTACAACAAGGTCAGGTTACATACACTCAGTACAACAAGGTCAGGTTACATACGTTCAGTACAACAAGGTCAGGTTACATACGTTCAGTACAACAAGGTCAGGTTACATACGCTCAGTACAACAAGGTCAGGTTACATACGTTCAGTACAACAAGGTCAGGTTACATACGTTCAGTACAACAAGGTCAGGTTACATACGCTCAGTACAACAAGGTCAGGTTACATACGTTCAGTACAACAAGGTCAGGTTACATACGTTCAGTACAAGGTCAGGTTACATACGTTCAGTACAACAAGGTCAGGTTACATACGCTCAGTACAACAAGGTCAGGTTACATACGCTCAGTACAACAAGGTCAGGTTACATACGTTCAGTACAACAAGGTCAGGTTACATACGTTCAGTACAACAAGGTCAGGTTACATACGTTCAGTACAACAAGGTCAGGTTACATACGTTCAGTACAACAAGGTCAGGTTACATACGTTCAGTACAAGGTCAGGTTACATACGTTCAGTACAAGGTCAGGTTACATACGTTCAGTACAACAAGGTCAGGTTACATACGTTCAGTACAACAAGGTCAGGTTACATACGTTCAGTACAAGGTCAGGTTACATACGTTCAGTACAAGGTCAGGTTACATACGTTCAGTACAAGGTCAGGTTACATACGTTCAGTACAAGGTCAGGTTACATACGTTCAGTACAAGGTCAGGTTACATACGTTCAGTACAAGGTCAGGTTACATACGTTCAGTACAACAAGGTCAGGTTACATACGTTCAGTACAACAAGGTCAGGTTACATACGTTCAGTACAAGGTCAGGTTACATACGTTCAGTACAACAAGGTCAGGTTACATACGTTCAGTACAACAAGGTCAGGTTACATACGTTCAGTACAACAAGGTCAGGTTACATACGCTCAGTATATAGAAGAGCAGTTAGTGCACATGATAAAATGTGAAATAACATCACTGCATGACCACACATCTACTTAAGTGCATGGTATGGTTACAAGGAAAGTATCTTTATCGTACTCAATATTTGAAAGTCACATCCCATCTTGTTTACCCTCCATATCCTACTTACACAACACTTAAAGATACTCCTACTTTATTTATCATCAGGGTATTTCAAAATAAATTGATAAAATCAGGAAAAGTTATTAAAATGTGAATGATCAAAGGGATACCCTTGTCAGGCACCAAAGGTCAATCACTGATGTAAAAGTTAAAGCAAGGGTTACAACATTTTGCTACTGAAGACAGACAATCTGACAAACAGCAAAGGACAAATATTTATCTGATTCTTTAATTCCGAAACATTAAGAGTTTTTTTTTATGTATCAGCTACTGTCAGTGTGTTCCTTGGTTCAAGTGTATGGAAGCAAAGAGTTGTAAAGACATACATTTAATCAATGACCCGTTTCAATATGAATGACAATTGCACATTTGGAGTTTGAAGGGTTAACATCTTCATGTATCAAAGTCACTTACAATTCACATAAATATTTAACTATCCCTTTAACACGCTTTATACACATAACAGCTTTTTCACAAAGAACAATAAAATGATTTCTATATGGTGAATTCCCCCATAAGGTGCTGATCCACTGCATTTACACACACGATGATTAGTGTTGTTGCCCATTGTTCTGTAAGAGAGTGACACATTGACACACATTGTTGCACATTGTTGCACCTCATGCATGATATCAACGTATAATCCCCAGGGTGTGATCCAACACATAGCGATATCATCCATTATTCAATGAGAAGGCCATTACCGGCACTTCACCGCTTCAATATAGAGATTACTGTTGCAATCCACTGAACAGTCTCCGTTAGTCAAGTGAACAAGAACTGGGGAATCATGCTCAAATAGCTATTTATCTTGTCTCAATCTAGGTGTTATTTATGAGTAATATGACATGTAGTTAATATTACTAAAGTCATCACTCTAGCAGTTGCAACAGGCATAAATCAACTGTACTCGTTTTGTTTCAGTTACTGAATTGGACAAATGATGAAATAACATCTTTTGCACTTCACAGTATCATTAATGCATAAACCTGAAATACATGGCATTGTCCAAGACTATGCTCTCTAAATCTAGTCATGATGGTTCATGCAAAATATCACTATGACACGGTCACGTCACTGACATTATATTATTATTACTATGATGTCATAACTTGTGGATGCAGTGATAGCAATGATGGTCACGTCATTGACATTATATTATTGCTATGATGTCATCGTGGATGATGAGTTTTAAATGTAGTGATTGTAGATGCAGGTCAGTCTATGTAAATATTGGTATATATTTTAATCAATTTCAAGAATTCAATAATAAATAGAACATTATATTCATCTCCATGTCACACAACACTAAAGCCTGGATATTGATATATCCCTTGCACTAGCTCGGTATTCCCAATATACTTGTGTTGTATACATTGTATGACATTGACTCTCATACAATATCCTAGTAGCTACACTCCCCATACCAATAACTTACACACATAAACCTTCTCACTTATCAGGCAAGACTTAGATACGCAGTGAGAAATTTACTCGGGAAATTTATTATTTTTATACAAAATAGCTAAAAATTCTATAATGACATTAAGTCTGAGATAGCCTCAAAGTATTCTATTTCATACTTGTTTTTAAACAATTTCTCAAGACGACATTAACCAAAACGCTCTCCACGAGCAGCTCACCCACACGTATAGACGATCTCATCTTTCAGTCTACACGAGTCGGTTTCATTTAGTGGGCCAAGGATTCATAGATTTCCTTTCCAAAAGATTATAACTACATGACCATGTTTATATTTGTGGTATGCATATCAAAGATTTTCACAATCTCTTATACTGGAAAAAAGTATTTAGGGATATTTTGAAAGTTTCAAATTATGAATAATGATGTATTCATTACTTGACATTCTAATGAAATATTAATCATAAAACACTGAGTATCTCAAACTTATTTTTCCAGTATATATCATGTAGAAATATATTTCATCATCTCAGATCATTATCACCAAGATTTTGTCTATATCACCTTAGTATATTCTCTACATACCCGTATATATGTATCTACACTACACCAATCCATGTACAAGTACCCTACATAGCACATTGTACCAAGTGTAGAAATGGGGGAGATCAAGTGTAGGGTTGTGGTTTACACACAAATATTTCATTCACAACAGTCTGTGTCTGTACTTTTACAATGAGTTTTCACATTCATTTTTAAAAAATCCAAGAAATTTCGCTAGATTTCTGTTTTCTAAAGAGTGTCTTTATTACATATTATAATTAGAGATTATTAACCTAGGAAGTGTTTCGTATGACTTTTACGAAACGAATGTGAATATTTGTATTACCCGAGCGAGCGCAAGGGTTATATAAACAAATTTGAATGAGTTTTGTAAAAGTCATATGGCACACTTTAGAGCTTAATACTTTCTTTATTAAACATTCAATTCCATTTCATTCATATAAAAATTTCTCTTTCGATGGCATGCTACAGTGACTGCATGTTACAGTGATGTCATGAAAAATCGTTTTATGATGCCACATATGACAAAATATGGGAAGTGGCCCTGTAACAATGGTTGCTAGGCAAACATAATATGTGCACATGTGCTCATATCGAAAAAGGATCATCATATTTTCAATATGTGCACATGAGCACATATCATTTTTGTGTTTTGTTTCAGTGCGAGTTCCTGTATTTCGTTGTTTTGATGTCATACAGCAATCATCAGTGATGTCAGTGTAGCAGGCAGTAGATAGAGGGATGAGCTGTTTTCTGTTTATTTTTACCCAATTCTGATGGTAGAGAATGGGTAATAAATATATCATTACACCCGAAGAGAGAGAGAGAGAGAGAGAGAGAGAGAGAGAGAGAGAGAGAGAGAGAGAGAGAGAGAGAGAGAGAGAGAGAGAGAGAGAGAGAGAGAGAGAGAGAGAGAGAGAGAGAGAGAGAGAGAGAAATGTGACCAGATTTGAGTTTATGACTAAAACAATGCTGAATAAATGTGGTATCAAATGTAAATTAACTTGTTCATTTAGAAAGTTTTAACAGACTACAGCCATTCTATAAATCAGGATATGATATTGTGAGATGATCACTTTGTGAAGGCAAAGGTTAGCAATAAGACAAAGGTTTTTCACAAAACACCAAGGTGATATATCTTAAGTCACTAAGGTTACCGTAATGTAATGAATGAGGATTGCTTGTTGAAGGAGGCCCTATTTCTAATGCAATATTAAACTAAAAGCCTCAAGTCTATGAGGTACTCATGCATTCAACAGATACACTAAATGGATACACACTGAAATAACAATGCCAAAAAAATAACTTGAGAAAAGCTTTGCATAAACTTTATTCAAAAAAATAAATATATACATAAACTAAATTTTAGTGTTGGGTTTGTGGTATTTGCACATTATATAAGTACTGATTTGAGTAGCTAAAACGTAAACCTAAAATTTGGAATGCCAAGAAGAGCCTCTTATATATACATGACACAGCAGTTGTCATCGCCAATAAACCATGTATATCATGCAACCATGAATGATCTTTTGAATATAATCAGCTTAACAAATTTCGTGAATGGCTGTTTAATCACTTTGCATTTACTCAAATATTTGTAAACAACTTAAGAAATTTGTTGAATACAACTGCGGGGAGTCGATGCAATGCACGTTGAGTACCACATCAATCAAACTATGAAATGTAATAACTCCTTCTCTCTTTGCGGACCATCCACCCAGCACATCTATTTGCATAAAACTATAATATTTACTCAAATGAAGCTGAATAAATCCAAACAAGAATTCTTTGATCTATTCATTGTAAATAGAATGTTGAGATCCCTGAGAAGGATGCATTTAGAAATTGATGAAGAAGTGTAAATTGTCATATAAATAAAATGTTATTTGATAATTTTTATGTTCACTTGTACTACGTTTATCTTTTAAAGTATTTTAATGTCATAATTTTTATATTCACAAATTCCATAATTTTTAGCAAATTTAATTGCAAGTTATTAAAAAATGGTATTGCGATGTGCACAATGATATAGCTATAAGTGAACATAAGTACCAAGCTGGAGTGATGACATAGTTCAATCTATTAATTTATTTATTGTATTCAAACACGTTAGCGACAAGTTTCCGAGTTGCTAATTTAAAGAACTGCAGGTAACTTCTCAACACAGATAGGTTATCTTGGGATGTTCAAGGACCCATTGGCAAAGTGTATAAAGGAATCTTAAGAAATAAAGGAATTGATGTAATGTAATTCATGTTTTCCAAAGTTATACCCACACTTCAATGTTTGATTACATTTTAGAAGAAGCATGACATTTGCTGATTAACAACTAGATTAGCGTTTGCGGGACACCGCAAAAGCAGAGCAGCTCCGAAACTTAGGGTCTCGCCTTTCCCTGTTCCGCCTTCTCGTCAGCATCAATAAAATGGGAATTCTTTTTAACAAATTTTTTTTCATTATTCGAGTTATTACTAATCATCACTCGGGTCACTTTTCACAAGTTTGTTCTTAAAACCTATTTCTTCTTTCAAAATTTTATCCAAGGATTAACGTGGCTTTAACCAATATCTCATGACCTTGACCTTGACCATCAATGATCACTTTTCATCGCGTATAACAATCATGCAATGACTCAAAGTGTTCATAGTTAAAATATGGCATATTCACAAAAGCATGCTTAAGTTTTGACCTCACTGTGACCTTGACCTTTGACAGATTTTAGCGAAAACGTTTACAAATCTTGGTCTTTCTCCATAGTTGATATACACCAAATAAGAGCCTGATAGCAAAAATATTTTTATCGTGTTTACAAGGATTTTTTGGGGCAATTTCAGAACTTGTGACCTTGACCTTTGACCTTGAATATGAACATGTCAAAATAATTCCCCAGGGGCATAAGTAAGAAGTTATGTATATGAGGTGTTGATACCTCCTTGGAAAGAAGTTATTTAGTGATTTCAGAACTGATGACCATAACCCTATCTCGTGACCTTGACCTTTAAAATTCAAGGTCACACAATCAGTGATCACTTTTCATTGTGTATCACAATCATGAAATGATTCAAAGTGTTAATAGTTGAAGTAAGACATGTTCGCAAAAGCATGCTTAAGTTGTGACCTTGCTATGACCTTGACCTTTGACGGATGTTAGTGAAAACCTTTTCAAATCTTGGCCTTTCTCCATAGTTGATATACACCAAATAACAGCCTGATAGCACAAATATTTTTCAAGTTATCGTGTTTACAAGGATTTTTTTAGCAATTTCAGAACTCGTGACCTTGACCTTCGACCTTGAATATGAACATGTCAAAATAATTCCCCAGGGACATAAGTAAGAAGGTATGTATATGAGGTGTTGATATCTCATTGGAAAGAAGTTATTTAGTGATTTCAGAACTTTTGACCATGACCCTATGTCGTGACCTTGACCTTAAAAATTCAAGGTCACACAATCAGTGATCACTTTTCATTGTGTATCACAATCATGAAATGATTCAAAGTGTTAATAGTTGAAATAAGACATTTTCGCAAAAGCATGCTTAAGTTGTGACCTCGCTATGACCTTGACCTTTGACGGATGTTAGTGAAAACCTTTCCAAATCTTGGCCTTTCTCTATAGTTGATATAAACCAAATAACAGCCTGATAGCACAAATATTTTTCAAGTTATCGTGTTTACAAGGATTTTTTTAGCGATTTCAGAACTCGTGACCTTGACCTTTGACCTTGAATGTGAACATGTCACGAAAATTCCCCAGGGGTATAAGTAAGAAGTTATGTATATGAGTTCTCTAAACCTTATAGGAAAAAAGTTATAACCAATACAAAACGCGGCGGCGGTGGCTGCGGCGGCGGCGGCAGTGGAAACTGCACAAAAACTGATAGCAGCTCCGACTTAGTCGGAGCTGCTAAAAATGTAGGGATTTAAAATTTGGACTATTTAATACTTGTAGCAACTACATCTTAACTATAAACCTAGATCTGGTTAAGACTCCAAAGGACTGGAAACATGTTTCTAACTAAACTGGAGCAACTTAATGGAACTCATTTTCCCCGAATTTATTTCCAACTTCGTTGATCCGTCACAGCATTCTTTAGTGGATGAAAGGGGCTGTAGCACATTTTCTAAAGGAAATCAAGAGGTCTCACAAAATGCACCAATTGTAAAACAATTCTTCTCAATTAAAACAAATGTATATAGGTTAAGCAATGCAAATCCATTTATACAATACAATACAATAGATAATCGTGTCATGTAATGGGATATTTTACCAGGGTTGCAGATTCAAATTTTTGCCAGTCGGACATTTCATCTTTGACCCAGAAAGACGAACCCGGAAGTAAAAAATTTTTTATGAATAAAGTATCAGAAAGTATTACTATTTGTTGGTTCTTCATTCATTGCATACTATTAAACATAACACGAAAGCAATTAACGATAACTATTTATTTATCATTAACATGCATAAAATGGTTCATAATTTAAAATCAATGTTTACCAACTACGATTTACCGGGTGCCAGTGGTGCTAGTTTGAGCGAGTTTACAAGCGAATTTGCGTCAAGATAGACGAGAAAATTCTAATAATTTAATTGCACATAGTTCATCATAAGTTCAAATCATGGACCAAATGATATATACCTTCTAAATAATCATTTTAAATTCAAAGGAACTCGTTTTCAATAGCGATATAATTTACGTAAACTCACAACTCGGCAGAGCACGTGTTCCAACTATTTTCCATACGACTATTTCCTATTCAAGATGTAGTTACGAATTTGAACTTATTCTAATAAGATTACTTTTATATGTTATTTGGAGACATATTTCGCAATTGTAAATGAATAATTATAAAAAAAAGAACTAATGTAAATGCAAGAGAAATTGGAGTTTTTAAATTAGCATACCTCTTTATAACGTGTGTCATCATGTAAATGCGATCGCGTGTTCGTAGCGTCATACAAACGGTGTTTGACTACATAACGTCTCGTGACATAATATTGCTAATTATTCGTTTTTGATAGGTTTATTTATTTTGAATTTGAATAATAGCTTTACCATACATTGATATTGATCTATCATATTTTGTTACAATATGTTACCTATGTTTTATGACCGAGATTTTATTAAATTTATCGAGATTCAAAGTAGCAAAATCTTAATCTGTAACATATTCATGAATCACCGGTACGGTGAAGCCACACGTTCATGCAATGTTTATCTTTGACAAAATTTGTTTACAATGCGATTCTAATGAAATCTTTTCCGTAAATAATGTTGTGAAATGGGTCACATCTTTCAGTCACTAAATGACACTGAAAATTTCAATTAAATATCAAACGGTAAGTGTTTTTTCTGCCGACAATTATAATTTACTGAAGATAATGATGATTGACGTCGTGCCTCGTGCTGTGAAGAATAAATGTGACTTCTTGACTGGATCAACATATTTCAATTTCATAAACAATTATGACCGACACAAGCAGGGCCGTTTGCCTTTATTTAATGCTTGTAAGTTTAGTTTTCCTTTTATTTTCTGCAATCGGTCAACTGATGTCCGATAGGTCAATTTTCCATTCGGTCAAACTGGATTTACAATCGGACATGTCCGGCAAATAGACCGATTTCTGCATCCCTGTATTTTACCCTCCAATGTTAATATTTATTGGATAACATTTATTATAAATGGCAAATTGTAATAAATATAACATGCAAAAGATTTGCTACAGTGCCTTTAATGCAACTCCCCACAATTATCCAGAGCTGTATATTGAGTGTCTTTCTCCATACATCAACTGTAGCATGACAAACAACAACAGAATAGAATTATCGTGAACAATAATGAATAATGAAGCACATGTGACAGCTTATTGAAGGTTCTGAAATGGTTTATGTGAACCATTTGTTCTTTTTAAATACAATTAAAGTACTTTGCTAATTTGGTCATGTAGAAAATCACTAACTGTGTGACATATTATGGATTTCACACGGCAGATTTCAACATACTTCCATAGCGCTAAATAGAAAAACTGCATTTCCATTGTCATGTAACGTAGTTATCAGATTTGTACACATTGTGTTTTGGTAACAGTGCGGTATGGGGGATGGGAGAGAGGAGAGGGATAGGATGCAAAAATATGACCCCCCCCCCCACCCCCCACCCCCCACCCCCCCTTCTGTATCTACCACTATATTAATTGCCACTATGATTACTAACCAACAGATTTGAACCAGAGCTATACCAGTGATTACAAAAATTGCAACATTGTGAGTATTGACAGACTGGCTACAACGTGTGACATATTGGCGCGTTACAGAGAGTATTGTAGAGTAGGAGTTGGATATAACACAGTGCTATATGCAGGTTCTTGCAACAGGTGGTGGGATATAGACTGTATCACTCCTGATCAGCTGATAACTGCTATATCATCACACTCTGCGGGACATTTCACCTTCGTTATTCACACATGATGGAATATCGATAATAGAAATCAATATGGAAATAGTCCATTTATAATGATGTTTTGCATATTTTTCCATTGTTTTTCTTCTTTGCTAATAAGTGAATTCATAATTTTTTTAATAATTCTTTTGAACAATTTTCTTTTTAAAATATATACACTATAAAATTGTCACTGAAAAAAGTTATGATTACATTGGATAAAATATATTGTCAATATCTAAAAGTTGAAGGAGAACGAGTTGTATGGAAAGTCAACTTGTTCATTTCGCTCTAGGTACTAGTAGTACATTCAAGCGATAACGATACTAGTACCTGGACCGATACTATTGCAATATAGGGTCAAGTTTTACAACAGTCATAAACTATTGCACCATACCTTGATTTCAAGGAACTTAGTTATATAAACTTGTGACAGGAGATGGTATCAATGGAAATGACCTATCCAAAGCAACAAGTAAACGTGCATGCACAGTATCGGTGGATATGAAAACGATAACATAAATCAGCAACAAGTGAACAAGCATACACCGTATTAGTGGATAGGAACACCGCTCAGAAATCAGGCGGCACTTGATGCCAGGCCATCTAAGAGTGACTCACGCCTGGTGCCTCAAAAGTTATCTTATCTCCGAGATGGTAAGCAGAAATTCAATTTAAACAGTTGTCATGGAAACCTGTCAGCCATGTTTAGGGTCAGTGGGGGTCAGTTGGATTTAAACATTGCAGTGAAGAGAGCCAGTGTGCAGGGAGAGGGGGGAGAGTCTTGTGGTTGTAATGATGTTGTTGTAATGATGTGGTTGTGATGATGTGGTTGTAATGACGTGGTTGTAATGATGTGGTTGTGATGATGTGGTTGGAGGGGTGGAGGAGGGGACGGGCACGAGAAAAAAGAGATATGGGTTATAATCACTAAAATTTATCTAAGATATATTTCCTTTTAGATGATCAATTTATATTATAGACTTGCTGATGGAGGTGAGGTGAGTTGGGGTTTAACGCCACTTTCAAGAGTATTTCACTTATTTCGCGGCTGCTAGTATTATGGCAAGGAGAAAGCCTGCAATGCCATGTGATTGCGGTGAAACCTGCGAGCATCGGTTTGAACTAGCGAACCATGGGTGGTACTACGCTGAAATTCAGTGCAGCATTGCACCCAAACCTTACTGTGTGTAGAACAGTTCTCTACTGCAGACAAAGTTGACGTGCCCCTGGCGGGATTCGAACCCTTGCTGATGGATGTTCTCCAGACTGTATACAAAGCTCCTTGGTAACTAGTGCCGAACAAGAGCTTTAGATGATGGACAGATTGATGAAAATTGTGTTCAAATAAATTATCTGTCTCTATATCATTTACTTGCAGGTGGGGTTCAGGGTTTGGTTTTTTTTTTATGGACCCATAAATTGACTCCACCATCCCTTTCAAACTTTCTGGATCCTTACGGACTTCCAATTTCTCTGAAGCTTCTTTCCAATATTCATTTTTTTTTAATTCTCTGATACATCGATAAGTCCTTCAGGGACTAGATATCAAGGTAAATAAACTATCATCAGAAAGTTTCTGAGACAGAATCAGAGAGGGTAGGAGGTTAGAGATGTAAAACTGAGAGAGGAGGGGAAGATTGGTTAGAATGATAAACTTTATGCATGATGAATAAATGACTCACCATGATGAATAAAAGACGTTTTTAAATATTTTCTGAAGATAGTGTCTAGAGGTTGAAGTGAAGGGGCTTGTCCGGGGTACAAGCAACGGATTGATAGAAATTATGAATGGATGACTACATAAACTGTACAACAAGAAGTCAAGATGAACACGAAAACGAGGGATAAAATATATTGGAGGGATTGGATTAATTTCAGATAGATGTCACTCTTTGATTGTTTATGCAAGCGCAGAGGTTTTCACTGAATTCTGTCGATAGTAATGACTATATAAACTATATCCACTGACCATTTTTTTAAATATATTGATCGTAGTTCATATGATTTTCTTCATGATATCATAAAGATTTGATTTATATAAATTTGTGGACACATCCTGCTGATCGGTTTCTTAATCACATTTACAAACCTGATATGTCTGCTCCGTTTTGTTTTTCTTTCATATCCTTGTAAATGCATGATTTGTTCCCTAGACACTAGTTTATCTAACATTTATTATAAAAGTAAATATTTTATAAAGTATGCTTTGAAGCAAATAATGAACTTCAAACTTACTCTTATTTAGAATTTATCAAAATCAAATAACTTTTATGATTCAATTTTATTTTATATGTTTACAATTAAGTTCTTATCAAATGTGAGTATATAATGATAATATAAAACTTGCATCAAAAAGTTGTAATTAAGCTGTGTATAAAAATTGTTGTTTCAATATACAGATAAAAAGATTTATTTGTAAATGCCTTTCAAGAATTTCACATAAAATTGGATTAAGTTATTTTTACTTTTTTTGTACGTCATATGTACATGAAGAAATAAATTTTTTCTTTGGTGTGAAAGTTGCTGACAGGCCAATCATTTTGTGTTTACTGCTTGACAAAGTAGTTAATGTTTTTATTGATTTTTTAACAGTTTCCTAAATTTGATTTAGCGGTTACTGATTGGTGTGCTAAAAGTGAATGTTGGCTTCAACATCTTTGAGGCTATGTGTGGATTTGATTGTATAACTGGATTTTCAGACTGAAATATTGTGGATGAAAAATATAGTTCCTTTGTGTTTATTAAAATAATATCGTCAATCTTTGTCACAAGATTCAATAGTAACTGTATTCTTACTGTAATAATTTTGGGAAGAATTTTTTAGTTATTTAAAAAAATTCATAATTAAAAAAATGCTGTTTTAGCAATGATGGATTTTGTATTAAAAAAAACAGAATTAATGTTTGACCGGATGCCATACAAACACTCATTTTGATAAATTACAAAATCATGACTTTTTCCTGCCAGGGATGAAATGTTTGATTAAGTAGCTGACAACTGTTTTATTCATTCACAGGACAAGCTCAAGTTGTTTATTGATTTCCCTACAACCGTGATCATCCAGAATTCCATGTCTCCACAACGCATGAGTGCATTTAAGAAGATATCTGAATAATGTGAAAAATATGCAGATAGCTTCGTTTTGTTTTAAAAACTGACAAAGTAAAACCCATTTATAACTTTGAAGTCTGAAGTATTGGTTTTGCTAATTCAATGCTTGATTTATCTTCATATTTGATTTTTAAAATTTAAAAAATGATTTAATTAAACACCAATATGACTGGCCACTACCAGATAGGATATAGCTATTTAGTACCAGCAAGCAAGTCAAGAATGTAGTTCTGATGTATACAGAGGTTCATATTTTTTACGAAATTACGAAATTATGAAAACAATATTTGATCTCAGACATGACTCGTGACTCACTATTAGCAAAAAGCTCATTATTTACTTGTGTATTTCCTATTTCTGTAAGGCAGCCTACATTCAGGTTGATATTTATGATATCTCACCCCGTATCTATATCCCACATTAAATTCACCCACATCTACTGATGAAGAGGAGATAAATGTGTTACTATATGGAGACTTGGACGTCACATACAAGTATTTCAGCCAATTAACAATAAGAAACAGCTTGAGATAGTGTGTACGTTTACACCCTGCTTCCAGCAGTGCTGAGTGCTGTACAGTCTCCAGATAGCTTCATTGACGGACATACAACTGCTGCTTATAGACTTAACAACTTGCAGGCACATCAGGACAAATGGATTTGGGGGTATAGCAAAAATTATGCACCAAATTTGTAATTTATTTTTGCATATGACAATTAAAATCTGTTACATGCATAGAATAAAAGTGATGTACGGAAGCGTATTAGTGTCACGATGAAAAAAAAATTGTGGATACTATCTCCTACGTAGGACTTAGTATCTCCTACATAGGACTTAGTATCTCCTACGTAGGAGATAGTATCTCCTACGTAGGAGATAGTATCTCCTACGTAGGACATAGTATCTCCTACGTAGGACTTAGTATCTCCTACGTAGGAGATAGTATCTCCTACGTAGGACATAGTATCTCCTACGTAGGACTTAGTATCTCCTACGTAGGACTTAGTATCTCCTACGTAGGACTTAGTATCTCCTACGTAGGAGATAGTATCTCCTACGTAGGACTTAGTATCTCCTACGTAGGACTTAGTATCTCCTACGTAGGAGATAACTCTTATAATGCCTGGACCACTTTATCACATCTAGCGTTTTTCACAATTGTATTAAACACATGTATACGCGTATAGTGTATGTAAACTCTCGTGTATATGAAGAATGAAGAACAATGTTATGGATACCCAACTTATTTATTCTATGTAGGCGACGTTTCGACATAGAATAAAGAAGTTGTGTATCCATCAAATTGTTCTTCATTCTTCATCACCCCACTTTCTAGAATGCCCACACACAATATTGTGTATATCATATGATATATAAGTATATGATAGTATATATGACCGTTAAAAAGCTTTAAAGACGCTGTAGCTGTATTTTGTTTCTCAAATTTGCCATATACTTTACAGTTTAAACAATATATTGTTATGTTAGAGGGTAAGACATCGCGTTACACGATCCGATAAGCCTGCATCCATAGAAAAAGGTTATCCCTATTGAAATAAAATGATGCGACGTATATAGCGACAGTGGTGTGGAACTCTTCAGTGTGAGAGGTAGATTTGTAGGTCATTTGAGAGTTCAGACAACAATATAATTGACTATTCTATCATGGTCCCATATTCAAAACTCTACTTTGAGTGTTTAGGTATCGCTGCAGCCGATGGCCACTCTAAGGGAAATGGACTCACATGGCTTAACCGAAAAATGTACATTCGTTGCAGAACTCTTTTTATTGATTCGGGGGTATTATTTAGCCATTGGTAAGACTTATTTACCTTTTCGTGAGATCAATGTTTTCATTAAGAAAAACGTGCTAGAGCGCCTTTAAGTATATATTTTATATATTGGTATCTATACAAGTAGAGTTGATTGAGTCATCATGTGTTATGCAATCCAGTATAGTTTTGCACTGAACGATTATATTCAATAAACTGATATTAATTCAAAAGTTCACGGTAGATCTCTACATTGATTGCGATCTGATTGCGGTTTCCCTATTTATGTTTTGGAATATCAGTTTTAAACTCCTTCAATAATTCAAGTACAGTCAATATTTCCGTGAAATGAAAATCCACGGTCATTACTAGCGACCTAATTACACTTTGAACCTGGTGTTGGACATTTGTTACACGACGTCACTCAAAACATTACTCAACAATAAAGGATCTCAGCTTCCATAATTAATTACCGTTAATGAATTTCTGTACTTGTGAATGTTATGAATGTACTGGAGAAGAATAGTTAGTGATTAATGTAAATTATGAATTTGTTTATATTGATTTATTTGCACATTTACACACTGATTAAATATCCATAATAAACTTCCAATATACCTAACCTATTTTGACAAGTATATTTACCATATGGGTAAATTAACCATCTGAAGTGACGAATTTTAAAATCTACCTCAGTTGTTAAGTGTTCTTATTGTCATTTATAGAATGTCGTCATTAGAACGACAGTAGAACTACTGCTGATATGAGGTGTATACATCTAATTACATATAACTTATTTGAATGGTATTTTGTAGGTTTGAAGTGAAATAGGGAAATTAATTTTGAATAAATGAGGTTGTTCTTATTTGACTTTCATTTCATTTCAATTCGAATCAAATGTTTAATGAAGTGAAATGATGTAAGACTTCTAAATGAGAACTTCGTAAATGTGAACAGGAATGGCGACTCGACTCGTAGTAATTTAGGTGCTTACTAATTTTTCAGGTCTGAAATATATGCTTATATTCGATTTCAAAGCAAACTTTTTGTAAAACAATCTGAGACCAAGAACACAAGACAAATAAACATATCAAATAGGTAAGAATGTGCCTCATTTAAGCAAAAAATATAACTTTTGTCAAAAGTTCAATCCTATGCCAGGACCCCTTTCAATGCCTAACAAAGTTTTATGTTGTCAGATGTCTCCAAACCCTAACCCTTTAAAGGCGTTGGAGCACGCTATTCCTAATGAATTGAAATAAAGTGTTCTCACAAAAAGGTTAATAAACTGAAGCACAAAAGAAACGTCACACCTCAATTGGTTTCGATTAATTCAATATTTTAAAGAAATGAGATGCATTTGATTATGGCACGATGCAATAACACCTTTTGGCAGTAGTTTTAATGACTTAATTAGTGAATTTGGTTTATGTTTTGACTACAATATCATTTTTAAACTAGACAGGGGTAAGAATGAAATTTACACCAACATGACCCCTACCATGTTTAAAATGTTGTAAATCTGTGCAGGACTAGGCAAATTCATTGATTTTCACATAGAGTATGTGTAATATGTCGATTAATAGTTGTGTTGTATCAATATTAATTTTTGGGAATTTTAAATTATTTAAACTATTCAGTTTTTGAATACGACGTCGAAAACTCGAGAAAATTGACATTTAAAATTATACATATGATCAAAACAACTGAGGTGTGACGTTTCATTTGTGCTTCAGTTTAAGTGTTACCAATGGCTAAATAACACTCCTGAATCAATAAAAAGAGTTCTAAAACGAATGTAATGGTTTGGTTAAGCCACTGGAGTCCATTTCCCTTCGAGCGGCCATTTTAAAGTGTTCACATGAAAATGGCCGCTCGAATGTGGTACAAGTGTTCTGACTGACGTAGCGAGAACTAATCACCCAATAATATAGTTTTTAATATAACACTATGACGGAATGGTCAACAATGAACTCTCAAAATCGCATGACACCTACAAATCTATCTCTCAGACTGAAGAGTTCCATAAAATGCTTCCTTTATACGTCGCCCCATTTTCTACCAATACGGATAACCGTTTTCTATACATGCGGCCTGTCGGGTTGTGTAATAGGATGGTTTACCATCTAACGTAACACAATATTGTATAATCTATAATAATAAATGGCAAATCTGAGAAAAAAAATAATGTGCAAATAATTATAATTATTTGAAACTAACTTTTACAGTATATTCGCAAACTATCACTAACGAAATGGACCCTAAGGGAGCAGTAACCGAAAGACAATATTCCCTTCATAACATTTCAAGTGAACAATACTTTATTTTGAAAATCAAGACGGAACTTCGAAATTACATGATTTAATCAGACTAACATAATTATGTTTATTATGAAAAAGACAAACGCAAGATGCATAGGTGTCTCAACAACTCGTGGATAAGTATGAAACGAAGTGATCAGTACTTTATCATGCTATCTCCTACGTAGGAGATAGTATCTCCTACGTAGGAGATACTAAGTCCTACGTAGGAGATAACCCTACTATGTCCTACGTAGGAGATACTAACTCCTACGTAGGAGATACTAAGTCCTACGTAGGAGATACTATCACCTACGTAGGAGATACTAAGTCCTACGTAGGAGATACTATCTCCTACGTAGGAGATAGGCTTACTATGTCCTACGTAGGAGATACTAAGTCCTACGTAGGAGATAATATGTCCTACGTAGGAGATACTAAGTCCTACGTAGGAGATACTAAGTCCTACGTAGGAGATACTATCTCCTACGTAGGAGATACTATGTCCTACGTAGGAGATACTAAGTCCTACGTAGGAGATACTAAGTCCTACGTAGGAGTTACTATCTCCTACGTAGGAGATACTAAGTCCTACGTAGGAGATAGTTTGACAGATTTTTTTTTCACCGTGACACTTATACGCTTCCGTAGTGATGAGATACCTGAGAAACATTTAATTTTATTTAAACTTATCTTGTCCGTATAACTAGAGGGGACGATTTATACAATCAATAAATACTCTTGGACAACCTACCCTTAAAGGTTAGATGAAATGACATATGGTCACTTTCGGATTCGTTGAAAAGGGGTTTCAATTTGACAATTGCTAGATTTTAAATTTTTGAAATCGACCCATAAATAACTTATATACGGCTTTTTTTAAAAGTGCCCAATTAAGCCCCGGCGACCAGAATGAAAATGGGCGGGGGTGGTCACTGAAGCGTATCGGGCTGTGACGTACGTGAAGGAGCCTCTACATGGCCGCTAATCATAATTTAACGCGTTTTCCCCACTTTTAAACTGCTCATATATGACAGAAAACTTCATCAAAACAACCCCAGTTTTCGATAAACGGATTACTAAACTATTCAACTAGCGATTTTATATGGTTACAACAACCGGGGCGTGCTTTATTAGAGTGCATTCTGCGCTTTTGTATAGTATGTTTGTAGCAATTAATCGCGGAACTAGAAGGGAAGATATGACAGTTCAAGTGACACTGAAACAAGGGAAGAAGATTATCGCGGGAATCGGGTGAACAGAGATTAAGTAGCATCAATTGATCAAAGTATGTTGAATAATCGGCATGTTAATTTTGTTTTGTATGTATTAATAAATAAATATATATGGTTGGTATAACTTCATATACACTGAACGATTGACTGTTCAAACAAGCGAGACAACGTTGCAGATTTATAAATAACATTTTGTATTTAATATAAAAGATTACTGTATTTTAAGTTTGTCAATTAAACTATTCTATATATGATGTAATGGAATGCAAACCATTTTCACTTCTTTTTCATGAATAAATAAATGAACTGTATTGTTCAACAAGCTCAATGAAATTTACATGAAGATTGCTCTATTGTGCACGCTAAACATATACACAGATTGATATAGACAACGAACATTATCGAATAAAAGAATTATGTTACCAGAAGCATTTTAATGAACATATCGTTAATGAAAACGAAATGGTTTAATTAATAGTCTGATAGCTTTTATGTGTCACTTCTGCACATCAACACACAATTCTCAGTTTAGCGAACCATATAGATGTTTCTTCCAGATCAAAGGGGAGAAGTGTTGTTACAGCACATTAGTTTACGCAATTAAGAAGCTGAGTATGTGAGAAGGAAGGAGTGTAATTATGTTTGTACAGATAACAAGTTTACTGGACCGACTCAATTATATAACACAAGTCGGTGACCAGCATGTCATGTTTATTGCCAACGTCCTGTCTTGGTGACACACAATACACTTAACGCGACATCAAGTTATCCAATAAAAACTCTCGTTTAAATCTAATGTACCAATGAAATTATTTTTAGTGTAAAATCATCATAACTATTTGGTTTTCTATCTTGCCATTTGCGAAAAGACTTTTGCTGAAAGAGGGTTATTATTTGACCATCTTCTGTTTCCAAGTACTGTCATTGATGGAATTATAGGTTAACATTTTGTGTCTAATGTGCATTTGGATATTCATATTGTCCTTTTGGATACGTTTATAAGGTAAGTTTCTTACATTAATTGACACTCTTGATGAGTTGTCAATTTGATACGATGTTTATTTGATTATATTTGATTAACCACACATTTTATTGAAAACATTATCTTATAAACTATGAAATTCTGAATGTTTTAATGTGTAATAAGTGATAACTAAATCGTAAAATGTAACATTGGGATGAGATGTTTTCGTAGGTGGATTCGTAGACGTATTATTCTTTTGATGTTTTAAAATATGTGGTGAGTTATTTTGATTTTTGTAACGTACAGTTAGTAAATTAGGTTGTCGGTTGATTAACGATGTTTTAAAACAGGATGTTGTGAAGTGCTTTTATTGTCGATGGCTTACAATAGGGTCTACTTCGCCGGCGTGCTTATCTCACGTTTGTTTTTTTTTATTTTAAACACAAACAATCTCTAACAAAAAATAACAACAACACCGACTATCTGATTTCGTTGTCTCAACTGTACTTCGTTCATATTATCATATCTTGGTTTCATTTGGTCATCTTATATATCATTAGCATTGATTTATCCTATGTCTACGAACGTCTATGAATCCACCGTCTCTCACTAGTTATACCAATTATATTTGATTTGATATATATAACGATATTTTGGTGCATTTGTAAAGTGAAACTTGATAACTAACATTACTCGAACAGATTACACAGCAGAACAGCGATGTGGCATCATTGCAAAGCGTAGATATACAAGATTAACTGACCGATTCCCCAGTGTTTGCCATTGTAAATAGTAAGCGAATGTTTACACCCCGTCCCTTCACGTACGTCACTTCCGGTATCTTCCAACTCTCTAAGCCCCGCCCCATTTTTGGTTTGTTGGTCACGGGTGAAAAGCAGACGATGTTTTGGGGTGTTTTTAAGCCGCTCTAGTTTAATATAGGAACAACATATGGATTTGTTTTTGGTCTCATTTTTCACAAAATAGTCTAATGAACCAATTGCAGTTAAGAATTCAATAGAAAATATTTTATTTCGGCCTTCCTTTAAGCCCAAAATCAGAGTTGATTTACTTATGTAATGTTATATTTGCATTGGATCACATTATCTGCAATAGGAAATGCAAACCGATGCAAACTGACACCCTCAAAGTCAGCATCAATCACCAGCACTGATTGTCCTAAAAGCTTATCCATTTGGCCACCGAGACTTTGACAAAAACAAGGACCTATAACCAGTACAGTAGTTAAAGCACGTTTTTTCACTCAAATAAGTTGATGAAATGTATTTGAAAAATAATTTCACCAATAGTAAAACATCCTTTTCTCTTCGAAAAATAAAGTTTAAAATGAGTGTACATGTTTCGGTAAAGCCATGGGAATCGTTTTTGTAATACAAAATAATAAATTGTGTTCACAATAAAATGGCCGCCATGCAATTTTTGCTATATACGCAACATAGTTTTTACCACTACAGATAATTGGTTTGTGTAATAAGATGTTTTACCCTCTAAAGTTAATTTAAATGACAAAAACTATCATTATAAAAAGGAAATTTGAAAAAATAAATTTAGCAAAAAACTTGCTACTGCCCCTTTAAGCTATTTATACATTCAGTACCCTCTCATGCTGATTTACTTATGACTGTTTCCGTCTCTTATGTTTATTAAATATGAGAGAGGATAAATTGCTATAGAAGATTGTCTTTATAGCAAATTAATACCTGTGTTTATCCATTTTGTTATGGTATAGGTCATCTTGAAACCCAGTCAAGTAATTTGTTCTCTGTTGGTGATAATGTTTAAATCAATGCCACAATTAGATTATCCTTACAGCCTGTGAGGGTAAAGTTGATCGGTAGAAGTTAAGTTGGTTAGAGAAAAACCAAGCTTAATGATATATATCAAGGTCATGATTTTTAAGAAAGCAAGATTCTCCAGATAACTTCTTTATTGTGACATTAAGGAAAATCTTGCTTTTTTAAAATATATATTTCACTTCTAAATGCCCTTAAATCAAAGTCAAAACGGTTACTGTAAAAAAAATAATTTGAAAAATTCAAGCTTCAAGAATTTTTGTTGTTGTTGTTTTTTTTATGCAATTCAAATTGAAGAGAATGGGTAACAACAAATTTTTAAAAAAATAATTATTTCTCTCAATATTGTGCCATGTGACTTTTACAAAACTGCAAATTTGTGCAAAACAAAAATTCACACCTGTTCTGTAAAACATTTTCACACTTGTTCTGTAAAAGTCATATGATACACTGACTCACACAATATCCTCTATATATTTCCAATAAAACCAATTAAAATTTATAAGCATAAAGACAATTGCATTGAGACCGAAGACCGTGATCGCAATGCTCAAGCCCGTGATCTTTGATCACACGTTGACGAGGCGTGAACCACTTGTTACCATCAGAGACTGATACTGATGCAGGTAATTAAGCTCTGAATAACTTATAAGTCTCGAGACGATCTATCGACACTGCGCAATGATCGGCGGAGTCTCTGTAAATAAGAAGGAAGCCATGCGTAGCTATTTGTAATTGATTTAATCGCCTTGTTGTGTAATGAACTCATTGTATTTGACGTATAGATTTTAGAATAAAATTTTACATTTAAATAATATAAATGGTCTACAACTAGACAGTGTTAAGTAAAATGAATTCTTCAAAGAATACAAGTCATATTTTCAAAATAAAAAAATCTTATCAATATATAACGGATGTCTGATAATTAAATTAACTTCATTTTAAAGATTTCCTGCTTCAGACCAATCTCACTGCTCTTGTACAACTTCTATAATTCATATATACTGGAAAAATAAGTATAATATATTAATTTTGCTAATTGATATGTTATCAAGTATGTCAATGAATAAATAGATCACTATTCATAATTTCAAAATTTGCATATATCCCTTACTTTTCTTGTCCAGTATGCTACTCTTACGCCGACAATGAAGAGACCATGCACATTGTTTTCAATTAAATACTCTCTCATCAACTACGAAAGCGTATTGTTTTCTATAAAAAAAATTATATTTCTAGCTACGCAGTTAGACTTATCAATACATTTTATACCTAATTGGCTGCTTATTAATACGAATGCTCCAGGTCGAGTATATCCCGTAGAGAGGCATGCAGCTACTGTTGAAGCATAACACGCTATTGTCTTGTATCAATAATGCATTCAGCTATAGCAATACTAGTCAAACCTTGCATGAAATTGTCAGCGACTTAAAGAAAAGGATCATTAATTATTTGTTTGCTAACAATGCGGGTAAAATGTAACTGGCGGCCGATCGCTTGTTTAATCCGAGGGACATGAAATGTTGTCGTCTCTGCCTGGACGCGTAGAACGGAGACAGTTGAATACACAATGCAATACAGCACAGCTCTTTACACCACGGGAAGGTGATTGCGATTCCAGGTGTGTTGAATAAATGATGAACATTGGGATTGCTTTGTTTTGAATAATCTCATTGAACTAAATTATTTTGATATTTTCGATACTTGAGATTTGTTTATGATATAAAGAACACCACAAATTTCAGGTCCCCGTTCCATAGAAGAATCATTTAAATCAATTGTGGCCAATGTTTTTAACACTTGACTGTAGTGTTACCAACAATTGTAAGTGTTTGAGGAATAGCCCCCTGGACAACATAGCATGCATTGATGCACCTAGAATTTGTCACTTTTCTCTGTTTGGTTGAATAACTAATAAATATTTATTGATTTTATGGTTTTCAATTCAATTGGATAAAATTAACTACATTCACAATTTATGAAATTGGTCTTGAAAGGCATTATTTTTATTTTGTATAATACCACTGTTTGTGTATTCATAACATTTGTTCAAGAACTGATAGAAAATTCAACATAAGTCATACAGACCATTGTGTGACCATTGTGACCATTTCATGTCGTCACTTGTAAATTTGAGACTGCGGTCATTTTGTACACATCACCCAATAATGACATTGTCATTTCTTTCCAAATCTTTATCAACATCATAATGAATCTAATTCATACAACTCTAGTGTCCTTCACAAATATCAATCAAGCCCAGCCCAGTTTGGTGTCACTTTGGGATCCGTCTAAAATTACATGCACAAATTTTGAAGGGGGCTCAAAACCCCTGAACCCTGTTCTGTCTCAAGGTTTAACATATACACTCCGCTCCACTTTGATACCCTGGGTTTAAACCAGCCAATCAAATAGTTTTCTTGCAATGGTTCCCGATAAGCCAATAACAGAGAGCGTTTCAAACTACAGTTGGCTTTCACTCTTCCGCTTTTCTTCCCCGAAATTTCGACTTCCTTAGATGAGCGAGTTGAAATCTAAGAGTTTTTTCCGTCCAACTTGTCTCAGGCGCAGACCAATGTACTTGACCACATGCTGGTGAAGACATTTTCTTATGTATGCATGAAACAGTGCGCCACCACCTCAAAATTGGCGTCTCGCCTTTCAAGTATTGTCATTTGTTGCTTATTTTTAGATAGTTCTTTAGTCATACGTCACATCGCGAAGCCTGAACTGACCCTCTGGATCCGCCACTGGTTGTAAAGTTCTATTAATTTATTTCTAGGGCATATTTCCTCAATTCACAGATCTGGCGTGAGTTACAGATCTAGACAGTAGCAACTATAATCACCTGTATCTCCTAGTGAGAAGCAGCCATGTGATACGATGTGTAACACTGTTCAATATACAGTGGAGGTGTTTTTTACATCAGTCAATACTCACATAGAAGATGGATTATCACATGCGTGGTACACAACCATAACATCAACATGTGCTATCGATTATCATCATCCTCGTACAGATAACAACTTCTATTTTCACTATGCAATTCAACATTTTCAAAGTTTTTATAGTGGCCGACTTTGCTAGCAAGGTTTGACAATATTACAAAAAAATATAATTATCATTATATTACCAAAAATACATCATTATCACAAATAGGTCAATCCGATCAGGATATGAAGTTTTTGTGATGAAAATGTCATCATACAACTTAGCTGTTAAACTCAAAATTGTTGAGAAACTCAATAAATTTCCTCTATGCCTTTGACCCAAAAAGGCAGTTTGTAATACAATTCATTCAGGTTTCTATTACTATTGCGATTGTGGTTTGACATAACTTAAGTTAGCAGCTACAGTGTAAATGAATGAAAAGGTGAACTGTATTGAGGTTTCATGTAACTTTCAAGAGTTTTTCATGCATCGCGGTGGCTCATATAATAATAATAAGTGCAGGGAAAAAGCCTGCAACACTATTGTGACTATATACAGTGTTGAACCCTTGACTTGTGGTCATACATATGTACATGGCCAGGGGACATTTATTAAGTCAATAAAAGTTTCTGTTCATCTAATATCAGAGCAGGAAGAAAGCCTGCAACACCATTGTGAATATACACACCACGTGACTTAAAATGTAGCCAAGCATTCAAACTTAACTGCAGAGAAGACAAACACTTGTTACTTTCAGAAAACAACCTTTACTAAGATTACATTGTGACCTTTACAGTACAGTGAGGTTACCTTTGAAGTGTGGGGTAGAATTCTGCAAGGGACTCGTCTCGAACAAAGTACAAGAATTTGCAGATAACTCGATCCCAAATATAACAATGTTACATTTGTTCACTATCTAAATGAACTGTATTTTATCTACTTTATGTTTCAAAATGAGCAAATGTTTAATTGAAAGTGAAATTACCGAGGAAACTTTGAATGGGATCATTTCTTATCTTGCAACACAGCTTCAGTAGTTACAGTTTGTAACCTCAAAGAAATGTATCTGAATGATCAACTTTTAATTCCTACTTCATGTTTCAAGAATGAATTAAATGCTAAAATGGATGATAAAATTATTCACCACATAAAGAGACAGTGTACATATTTCACAAGCCCCTATAGTTTCGCTCTGTCCCAGCCAGCTTAGACTAATTGCTTCTAATGACCTGCGGGAGAAGTTTCTGAAAGATCCACTTTGACCAATGCTATTCATTTCTACACACATGGGAACAGGGTAATTGAAAGTTTATGTCCCTCCAGTAATTCACTTAAAATTATTCCCAAATTTGCTACTCTCGTAATACACAAATGCTTGATGATAAATTGAAATATTCCCATGTCGGTAAAAACCAGTGATATATGTCACTGCACTTAAAATGATTCAAAACTTCCATTATTTTTCTGAAATAAAGTATATTGAAATACTACTGTAACGAGATAAAACAAAACCAATGTATGAAATTGATTTGTATGAAAGTCCACAACATGGTAAATTTTTAAGTTTTTGTTCAAATGTGGACATTAAACTGACATATTAACACTTTTGGAGAGCTACTTCAAACTTAATGCATAAACTGGTACAAGTACTTATACTGATGAAGAAAAACCATTTGTAAAATATTAAATGGATAATAACTATAGCTCCTAATCCCCACACCCTATGGGATAGTCACATACGGTCCTAACAGTAGACACATGAGTACAACTTTGCAGATCCTTTTCCTCATAAACTTGAAAAGACAGCTAATAGCAATTATCATACAAATAGGAAATACATTTTTTAGTAAATTTGAGTTTGATGGTTCAGGGAAAGTATTGCAGTATTCTTGCATGCCTGCTGGTATTGTGATTGACAAAAACAGTTATTTTGCCTCTTTTTTTGCAATATATGGAGTGTACCTACTAGCGGTATCTACAATGTTACACAAGTTATTACACACACGCTGGAAGGCAGATACTAACAGTGTACAGATCACATGCAATATAAGTCATATCCTCACACGCAGAAGACATGTACGATACATAGAGAATCTCACCCAAGTTGGTAAAAGTTACAAATATCCGAGTCTTGCCGAAGATATTAACTTTTACTTTTTCAACGAGTGTTGATATATTTGACATGAGGTGAGATTCTATTTATCATCTAAAATCATTCTTATTACATTTCAATGAAAATAGTGTACATCTCTGAGCACGACAGCTCTGTCATTTGACTTCCAATGCGGTGATGTCATAGCATTGTGATGTCATCATGATTATGATGTCATAGCATTGTGACCACATTACTCGATTATGAAAGAGCATTGTGATGTCATGTAGTTACGATGACAGGGCATTGTGCAAAATCTGTCAAAACAATATCCCATAGAAGTGATATCTCCTGTGGAACACAGTTTTGGATGAGGCACTAACACAAGCTCATAAACTCTCAAATATGTGAATTAATATAAATATGTCAAAAGAAATATAATACATATCGTTTAAAAACTTTCTACATTTAAATCATTAAAGAAAGTCCCTTACAAAAGACTTCTTCAAAAGCAAAATTTTTAAAAACATTTTGCCAAGGTGGTTTTTCTTACAGATGAAAACATAAAGGAAATGTATTCTACAATTGCAACAAACAAATTCCTTTGAAAATAAACTCAATGTTCTCAGTGCATTGTATAAATGAAGATAATACTCCCGCAGCTTAAAGACAAACTGCATTGGTTGTCTATAATTTCAAACGGCAGTGCAAACACCTATCTCATGTGATAATGTTCCTTTTTCCATATTCACAGAGTGGTAATAATAGCATATCAACCTCTTTGATGTTCCAACTTCATTAACTGGAGAGAAAAAAAGGATTGTAATGACATAAAGGAACAAGATTTCTTAATCCCACGAGAAGTTATTCTCTCAAACAAATAGTTCAATAGCCTTCATTAAAATGTTCGTAGCCTGTCAATGTCAGAGATTGTTTGTGCTAGCTGACAGTTGAACGTACCCAACATGTAATTACACGCACCTGAAAATCTTTTCTGTAATACACATGCTACAATTTATATTGAAGTTGACGTTTGTCTTTCATTAGGTTATTCCGATTTACATTTGTTTGCAAAAAAAACTAAGAATTTTTAATTTGACTAAAATCAAATAAATTTATTATTGTTACAAAAATTCTTCAATTTAACATAATCGTATTCCTGCAACGACATACAGCTGCATCCCGAAAGTTTGTTCACTTACTTGTATATCAGTCCAAATATCATGTAATTTTGGATGATGCCCTTGAAGCATCGAATCAATGCAAAAAATGGACAGATCTTTTTCCTTTTCTTTGAAGAAGAAGACAGTTGAATGTTCCATAGGGAAGTCTAATTTTATACCTCATAGGAAACAGTTACTGTTTTGGCAGTTCTTTGAAGTGACCAGTGGTAAATTTTGTCAAAACAGTTTTTATTTTCTTCTGTGAAATATTCAGTAAGTTATCAACTGGGTCAAACATGCATCATACATTTCCTTTTATGCTCATTCACTGTCTTTGTGATGAATTTGTTGATGATCGATATGAGATTTGTACTTGATTCGAAAATTACTGTAATTTGAATGTTCAAAATTAGACCCCTATCGTCTATTTCTTAATTTATGCCAAAGTTCGAAAAAACATGCACCACTGATGTGGCTATCACATAAACATTAATGATTATTTTACACAAAGATATGGTATGTCATTGTCATTGTATAAGAATGTTATTGACGCTAAAACGACAGCCAATTCATATAATGTTTGCACTAAAATACACAAGTAGGGGAACAGACTTTTGGGATGCAGCTGTATACTAACAGTGCTAATCCCACCTAAGCAGGAGATAAGTGAAGAAGCTGTACAGTGTATCAATTGCAGGCCATTGTTCAGATTGTTATATAAGGATATACGAGACATATCACGCAGAATGTGTTACATAGTATTCTTATACGGCTGATTTGACGCATCTCCGGTCATGCAGAAAGCTTATCTAAGAGTAATCTCACGACTCGTATCTGATTGGTATGTGTAGGGGAATATAGACGTATATCACATGTTCAATTATGCTGCCACATTGCACTGCCCTTGTTAACTACATGCCTGTTTTATCTTGTTCTTTGATCACTGGGTATTTTGTCTTCACATTGTGACATATATCTGCATATACGTAAATAAGATTGATGTTTATCATGTGATCCATTTGGACATGTCACCTCACTGCATATAAAATAATAGTGTAACTAGAAATATGTGCATGTGATGCACTGTGATGTCCCCCGCTCCAACTTTCAATCCAACCTTGTCACATTACCCTTATTTTTCACTTATGCTAAGCACTAAGTTCAATACTGCATTAATAACGAAAAATAAAAAAAAGGCACCACTCTATCACTAGGTTTAAGCAAATACCAAGTTTGGTGAAAAAATATTGAACGGTTTTGGAGATAGAGGCCGGAAAAGGTCCCTACCCTCAATATGCACTGAGTTCAAATTGTTTCCATGGAAACTAGAAAAAAAAAAAATTCCGAATAACCAAAATAGCAAAAGGCACCACTCCACCACTAGGTCTAACCACATACCAAGTTTCATAAAGAAATACTTGATAGATTTTGAAATAGAGGCTGGAAAACGTCCCTACCCCCAATATGCACTAAGTTGAAATTGTTGCCATGGAAACCAGTAAAAATAAAAAAATCAGAATAGCCAAAGTAGCAAAAGGCACCATTCTATCACTAGGTTTAAGCAAATACCAAGTTTGGGGAAAAAATATTGAACGGTTTTGGAGATATGGCCCGGAAAAGAAAGTATTTCGGAATAACAGAATAACGGAATGACAGAATGACGGAATGACGGAATAACTGAATGACGGAATAACGGACGGAGGCGAAAACATTATGTTTCCCGAAAAAAATTTCGGGGGACATAATAACATATAGTGAAGAGGACACGGTATTATGAGGCGTATATTTGGCAGAATATGGCGAGGAGCAGCCTGTTTGAAAGAAGATTTTAGCGTATTATCCCTAAATTTGTGAATTCTGTAATAAACAGAAGTATATATTCGTATTTTTGTCATATGATGTTTATGACACTTGTGTCTGAATATTGATATATACCCCTCCATTTCGCTTGAAAAATATTAATATTCAGGCACTAGTGTCATAAACAAACTATGACATAGACACTTATATAATATCTTCTATACACAATTTTACAAAATGAAGGTATAGTTTAAAGCGTGGAGGCATTCAAAGCGAAGCAAGTTAACAACAATATTGATTGATTTCAAAAAGCCATAAAGCATAGTAGCAATTATTTCGACATAAAGATTCGTCTGAATTAGTAGTTTTGGAAATAACTGAAATCCAAATATTGCATGCATGCATGACGGGGATGCATCAAATGTTCAAAGTGTTTTTCTCATTTCAAGAAAGGCTTTTGATCATTGATAATTAAATATTCACATTTTGACTCTTTTCCAGATATAGAGAACATGCACCAGCATCATGCAGGCCTACCAAGGCAATACACTGCGAAGAAAAACTCGGAAAACCTACAATAATCATGGAAATTGCAACTTAAATATAATACCGCGACACAGAAACAGTGAAATGTGGAACGTTAAACCATCATCATGCAGCTGAAAACGAAAACATCTCGACTGATAACCTTGCACATGTGCACATTGAAGAGTCAGTCTCTACCATGTGTTTACATTTGCGAGCATGGACCAAATTTGCGTACTTTTCCTTTCCCATTTAATGGAATTTTATTACATTATTTGTCATTTCTATGTTTGCTTACTTATTTAGTATACACTTTTTTTTCGTATTTAGTGAATAACACCAGTTATTTTAGCATTTAAAGCCCATTATGTATGTGAGGCGAATCTAGATTCCCAAAATAGATTGTCTAGGTCAGGTGGAATATGCATGCGCGTTAGAGGTAAAATTAAGTTCGCTCAGAATAAAATGTGACAATTTCCAAGTTTTGTGTGTCTAAGTTATAGATTTCGTTGCACCTTTTATGTGTCGCGGTATTATATTTAGGTTGGTATTTCCAAGATTAATGTAGGCTTTTCCTTTTTTTTCTGCACAGAGGGAACGTTTTGTTGGGTAGGCCTGAGCAGTAGAGTAATAGAAACTAGGGCTGGTGACATGGACGGGTCGGAAATGAGTAGTACCCGGGTACCCGTCATATTACCCGGACTTGTTATTATCATCGGGTGAGTGGGATGGCGGTGGTTATTGGTCATTCAACTTCAGACCAAATGGTGTCCGTTGGTGCCATAGGCTGCACCCAGCCCCCTAAGGAGAATCTTGTATCCTGTCAAGGACCCGTAAACTGCTGTAGAGAACTTACAACTACTTGCAGATAGGGCACAGCAACCTTGACATTGAGTGCAGCATTGATGATGATGAATACAGAGATTTAACGAGCGATTTTCAGCAGAGCTGTTCTCTCACCCGGCTGCCAAAAATAAACGCCGGGCAGCGGTTAATGGAGTTTCGAATAAAAATAAAGGGTAGAAATGGTGAATTTTGATGCAGCATTGGTGGATCCCAACATTTTGAAGGGGGAGGAAGGGTCCACATAATGAAAGGGGAGGGGGGAAGGGGGGTTAAAGGGGAGGTTTCGAACCACTGAATCCAACACTGTGCAGTACCAGCAGTTCATTAGTTCGCAGGTTTCATCGCAATGTATAACCACAATGGTGTCTCCCTGTTATTAGCCCTTCATATAAGTAAAATATCATTAAAATCAGTGTTTATCTCCAAATCAACGCACCTAACCTTGATCACATAGACTAATCCCTATTATTCAGTCAGTGTTGGTTTCATTTCTTAATAGATACATAGGAGGGTACTTTGTAAGTCTCTCTTGTCATCGGCGGAACGGGCAACACAATCCAGAGCGGATGTTTACGCAAATAATGACTTTAGTCTTCACTTTTTCTTTTGTCTATTTGGTAAAAAAAAATCTGGAATTCTTTGTTTAATGTTTTTTGTTTAATTTTGTCATTCAAAATTACAATTTGGAAAAGCTTTCATCGGAAAACCAATGATAATGCTCGAATAGTCTTACAAACAGATTTTGAATTACCAATTTTCATATTTTTCTCAAATTTCATCATTTTAATTGACAAAATTACACTTCAAGTGTAACTACATTCCAAGCACACTTCAGACCTAGTTAATAACAGCACAAACTCGTTCTCATGTACAGAAGATGTTTGTGACCAACACAAAACGAGACAAAGTATTGATACAAGACTGCAAACACCAACAGCCCTGCTGTAATGTACAAACATGGACACAGCTCCCACCCCTCAGGAGCCTCCAAGCAGTCAACAGGTTGTGAAGTGTGACCTTGTGCCCCCCTCCCCGGGGCCTCGTCAGAATGTCCTGTCCACTTGAAATGACAGAGGAACTCTCACATCTCACAAATCGTCTTCAGGAACAAATCTTATCATTTGTTTATAAGTTAATTAACAGTTTTTATGAATTCAAAAATTAATAAGATTCATTAAATTTTATTCTGTTTTACCTTGAATAATCAAATATCAAATCTAAAGTCTTTGTCAGAAAAGGAATGAATGACAATTCTGATGTTGACTTGTAAAATATATATAGTTATTGTGAGACGATATATGCACCTGTGCCCCCCCCCCCCCCCCCCCCCCCCCCCCAACACACACACACAAAAGTTTTCTGGATCCATCTTTGAAAGAATTTGAAAGACTGTATATTATAATAAATAATAAGCTCCCTAATATATATATAGTAAAACATAAATAACTTTAAACAACCATGATAAGCACTTCTAGTATCCATAAGCAACAAAATACCTCCCCCTAAAAACTTAAAATATCCTTTAAAAGCTAACTGCACAGATCCAAGTTAGTGGGGTTCAGATCAGGTCTCATCATGTTTGTAAACTATGCAGATATTGCTCGTATCTCCCTTCACATACACACAGGGATCCTAACCTGGCATATTGGATTTCATATTACATGTCCTGGTCTGTTATCTCACATAACACACTGCACCGGCTTATTACGGCTAAACATCTACACTGATGGTGTAGTGTTACATAGTAAAACGGTTATCAGACAGACAGACAGACAGACAGACAGACGGACAGACAGATTTTATTTGGCCAAAAATTGGCCAAAAATACATAGTTAAACATGAATGAGTATACATAGCATGCATTATTTTCCATTTTTATGCAGTAAGGAGTGTAACTTGACAAGAACATTACTTAAATTGTATAGGGTAGTTTTTTCGGTTGATTGTAATATATGGTTAAGACTATTCATGGTTGGATATTGTAAGTGTGGTTTCAGGTAAGTTTTAAGTTCAGGTTATCAACTTTGTTTAGTTATCATAAATAGCTGGTGCTATAGATGATAGTTATGAAAAAAAATTTAAACTGGTGATCATGGTATTTATATCAACATTAAAATATAGTCCCTAAATGTGTCCTTGATATCAAAGTATTGAAATTATGTAGATGTAAAAATGGAAAAGAAAAATTTATAACATGATGCTTAATTGACAAAAGTTTCAGTTAGTTAATTCCATAAATGCATATTGACCATCCTTTTTTTCCAGAAATGTCTACAGCTACAATTTGTGCAAGACGCTGCATAAAATTATCTCATTTTCCCCTGCCAAAATGGACATGCCATGTTGATGTTTTTTAGTTCCCACTACTGAATGTGTCCGAGTGTTTATTGCATGTCAGTGCAAACCTTATCAATGATTTGATACTCGTTTGATTTGATCTAGAAATGCTTCAATACTTAGTAGGTCATTCAACTTTCTTGTATAATAACTGTTGAAATGAATATATATGCGAAATTGTTTTACTGTATTACTCCATTGAACCTTGCATGATTCACTGTTGAAAATTAATAAATGCTTAGTTGTTTACATTTATAAGATGATCGTCCAAGCCATTAAAACCTTCTTGTATAATGTAATGAAAATGAATAAATGTTTAATTGCTTCAATGTTTAAGTTGATTGTATTATTTATTTAAAAAATATTTTTATAATGATTTCATCATTACTGAGGTTATTTTCTGAACTTGTCTGTCATTATGCATTGTTCAGAGAAATTTGTGACGTTATTGAGTTTAAATCCAAATATATGCATCACAAACATACATCTTGTTTTAATTCACAACATCTCTAGAAGAAGCCCTTAAATCATATAAATCAACCTTCACCACCTAATCAACCCCCAACTCAAGACAACCCAAAGGACGTCCCTCAAAGTCATCATATTCACTTTATCACTCAAATACTGCAAAGCATGCATAAAACCATGTCCCCTACCGATTTACCCCCATGAAAAGACACCTTGAAACACCCCCCTCCCCCTAAAAACTAAGACACCCCGTCAGTAACAGACGTGTATATTGACAGTGGACTGGCAGACTAGGTGATCTTCTGTACACCTACATCCCACATAAGAAGTAAAGAAACTTTGAATGGTGTCACGCTTTAAGGCATGCATGTATTATGTGCAGTCTCGACCTCCTCCACATAACTGTGTGTGTAAGTATGTAAGTCCAACATAGATAACACATTTACCTACAGGAGACAGGTAACACTCACAAAGTGCAGGGGACTCGCTGACAGAAAACAACTCAAGCATTAAACTCTATTTAATGCACAGGCACATTCAAAACTCTCAGTCAAGTTTGCAAAACTCGTTTCTCGTTCATTTGACACTCACCTTTGATGTCCCTAGCATGAAATGACCGGCCATACCTGACAGTCTGAGGACAATGTGGGGTCAAGGTCAGAGGTCAGGGGTCAAGATAAGATTCGCTGAAGGATTCAATTACAGAGACAGCTAGGGTGTGTTTTGCATGTATCATGAAGATGTTTATTGGTTCCTATTTCCAGTGTAATGAGATTTAAACAGATGTTTTGTGTTGATAGGGGCTTATCCCACAGCCAAGCATATGTTATCAACAGGTATTTCACACACTCCCGACAGCAGCTTAAATTCAAAACCATGTAGCCCACATGTAGAAAAGAAATAAATGATATATATCGCATGTTGTTATTCACCAGCTGGGATGTTGGGCATGTTTCAGCCCACTGCTCTCAATGGCCTAATTCCTTATGTCCTACCTGTATGAGCTGACCGGTGAGGGCCTGTGGGCTCATCATCCCAGCCCGGGGGCTCATCATGCCGGCACGGGGGCTCATCATTCCCCCCCTGCCCTGATCGGGGCTGCCACGGTGGGACACACCCATCATAGCCATTCTGAAGCTGGAGTTGGCCAAGGCAGCTGCCACAGCACTTTGTTGAGTAAGATTCAGATTCATCAGTTGTACTGCTGTAGCAGCTTCACTAAATAACTCGCTACTCAATTTATCCGGACTGACTGTCAAACTGTAGGGCGTCTATTATTAGCAGGACTAACAGCACTCACTGCAACACGCTGGCACTGTTGACTGAGGCACTACACTAGCCGGACACAGCACAGGAGTAGGGAGAGAGTAGAGAAGTTCACAGTCCTCTGGTCACACGTGGAGGGATACCCCCTGTCCTGCCTGCCTGCCTGCCCCGGGTGCTCAACACAGACACACACACAAGCTGTGGACGGACGGACGAATGAGGAAAGACAGAATGAGGAGGAATAGACGAATGTACTCCACCTGATGAGACCGACAGGCAGCTCCAAGTTGTCAATAAGCTGGAGTAATCTGTGTGTATCAAGTATGCACCGTTCACTGTCACAAGCTGGGGCAATACGGGGCGAGATAACTGCTCATATCATTCAGATAGTAGCCAGATAACAGACATATCATCCAGACATGTGAGATAACTAGATATAACAACCAGGTAGTGGGATAACCATCTGTAACATCTAGATATGATTTATATCATCAGGAATTAATCAATATGGATGCATAACATTTGTATCATTCAGATAACCATGTATATCATTGATGAAGTAGCCAGCTGATCACCACATATATCATCACAATAGTAACATGATAACTGTTATTATCCAGATGAAGAGATAACTATCATAAAGATACCTATCAACCGCTGTTTTGGCTTATCCAAGGACACAATAGTCACTGTTTATTCCATTCAGATAGTAAAGTTACCTACAGTGGTCACTGTACTATAAAGTACTTATGTATCTCTTATTGTTGTCAACAAATCATAGCATGAAAACAACAGCAATATTCTCACATGCTCTCATCGATATTATAAACAGACAACAGCGAGATAATAGAATGCAAGGAGATAACAATCTATATATCCCAGATTGCGGCAAGATAACAGGCTACTTTTGTCTCCTCCACAGTGGATATGGTGTTCAGTGTTCAATATTCCGGTGCCAGCACCGTGCTAGGAATCCGGTGCCAGCTGCCTGGTAATGCATTGGTGTTTCCTCCGACCGGGACTCGGTGTACAGCAGGCATCTTCTGTAATCTCATATACACACAGCGCAATATACTCGTAACATCTCGAGCAGGACACAAATTAGTTTATTTCAAAGTCGCCAGTGTTAATCCATACATTCAGTTGAAGGAATCAATTTAGCGTCAAGAGCATGCAGGCATACAGATTCATACTTTGTGTTCGTTTATGTGATTAGTTATAATGTAATTTACTATCAGAAGTTTACAGTTTACCCTATAGCCGACATACAAAGTCATACATTATCGGTTAGAATGCATTGTCAGATGTTTGTGATGCGAGTGTATTATTTATTCATTGAGGAGTTACAGGACATCAATGGATGATAAATGACTTCATTACAAATACGACTCTTGTTTTGTCAGTCATTAATGCTTTTATTCATTGAAAAGGCTTGAGATGTTTTACACAATTGTTGGAATATTTGAATATAAATATATTACCATGAGGATTACCAAATTGTGTTGAATTTAATTGTTAACGAACTGTGTAAAATAACTGCTTCGCTACCTTCGCGCCACATCCACAATATAGATACATTACTATGTGGATTACCAAACTGTGTGGAATTAGTTGTTGAATTAACTGTGTGAAATAATTGTTTTTATACCTAAATAATAACACTTCAACTGTTCACTTCCACTAAAGTAATATTTAAAAAAAAAAAGTTTTTCTTATGATTCATTGTATTGTACATTTAATTTTCCAAAAAGTTGACCTGCTAATTTCTTGTATCTTGATTACTTTTGAAACTTATTAAATCAGCAGTTTATAGGGTTAACATACAAACATGTCGCCTTCATATAAATATATTCATAAATGTCAAAAATATTACCTGTGATTTACGACACAATCCCTGTCCAAACACATACTATTACACATAAACCTACATCTCTCAAACATCATAAAACAACTCAAAGAGAACAGCCATTTACACACGGTTCTCAGGAACACACTTTTTAATTTGGAATCACACATTGCACTCCAGATGCGACCATTTTAAGGGCATTTACTCTTGATAGGCACCTGTATCAACAACGAGGGACGGTTTGGTCCTGTTCAGACATCGTGTTGACACATCGTCCTACGTTACAGCGTGGGCCTCGTCTACCCGACCCGAGACATGCTGAGAATACAGGTACGCACTCACCTGGGCGAGAGTGCAAGGCTTACACTCAAGTTGTTGAATCAATTAGTAAGTGTCAAATCAATTTATTCCCCTACAGGAATCACATCTCCCTAACAATAATTTGATTTCAATATTTCGTTTCTGGTTCAGAAACAAAATGTTAAATTATGTTTCCATGGAAATAAAAATAAAAATAAAATTCCAAACAAGTTGTGATCCCAAAAGACACATCTACAGATGATGATTGTTCCCGATATCAATTTGAACCTTAAGGTTTTTTAGTTCTAGTCTGGAAAGGAAAATTGGACAGAGGTCATTTCTATATCCGCCATATATATATATATATATATATATATATATATAAATGAATAAATAATATATTTAAAAACTAAAGCACGTATTTCCTCGAATACAACCTCGGGTCTATTTCGTTCAGCAACCCCTTATCCGTTCTATTCGAGGAAATATAGTAGGACTTCAAAGACTTATATTTGAGACCCGGGTTGTATGTGTACCTCATCATTTCATTACCGCTCTGGTTCTGTTCAAAATTAAGATCTAAAGTTTCAATTAAAAGATTAAACTTCCTGATATTATGGTATGCAACAACTAAGTGTAATTGCATATTCAATTCATTCTAAGTCTAGTTTTGCTACATCCAGAGTGAATTTGAATCTATTGAATATATTACTATGTAATTACAACAGACACAATTTATGGATAGAATCTTCTCTATTGTGTTAATGATGTCCCCTGCAAAGCTTTGTGCGAGACATAATGTTTTCGCCTCCGTCCGTAATTCCTTCCTTCCGTAATTCTGAAATGATTTTATATCTCAAAAAACATTCAATATTTAAAAAGAAATTATGTTGCATATCTTTGAACACCCACTCTGTACCCAATGTCATAACACAAATTGTATGAATTTGATTTGAACATAGTGATTGAAATAGCAAACAGATTCCAGATTATATCTTGACAAATATCCGAAAACATCCCACATTACCCCCTGAGCCAAATCACACCCATGCAACTTCTAGATTACATAAAAATACTGAGATTCTGGGAGCTCCCAGACTATACCCCGGGGGTAGATTCTGGGAAGAGGGGGGTAGATTCTGGGAGCTCCCAGAATCTACCCGGGGTATAATCTGGGAGCAGCCAGAATCTACTGGGATATACTTTGAAGGGGGGGGGGTATATTTTCAGACTTTACACCGGGTTACATTCAAGACCCGAGTTGTATTCGAGGCAATATGGCAATATGGTATAACTACTTACATAGTATACTACAAGAAGACGTGCTGCCCATAACCATATCATAAATCAATAGAACAATTCAGTCAACTTTGTAAATCGTTTTTCCAACTGATATCTCCTACAGGTATCTAAGCCAGCTCACATGTAAGTCCAATATACGCCGCTGCGAGGATTACACTTATCTACAAAGAATTCAATCTTATCGACGAGGAAGCTTCCAATAATCCGAGAGACATGTTGTCTTGTGAGGAGACTCGCTTTCTGTCCGAGGAGCTTTAGAGACAAAGGTTGAGGTGTCAGGGGCCCTCGTTAAGTGCTTAATTAATATATTTGAACTGGAGCTTTTATGAAAGTGATCGCCATAGGATAACGTATTGATCTGTAGTGAACTGACTGTAAATCATCGTGGATCTGAAGCTGTGAGAGGGCCGTGTAGCTGCTCTATACCTACTTCTGATATCTATTGGTTGGAACTTTGTTCTTTATGTGTCAATCATTGTTCGATCCTCATTTTAAATTTTCGCAACTTTGGAAACATACAGAATACTATTTTCGTGTCTATGTCATACAATGTTTACGATTCTCATGCCTGAATATTCGTATATCCCTCTCTCTTGCTTGAGAAACACTAATATTCAGGTATACTTGTGTCGTAGACATAGACACCCGTATAATATCCTCTCTATAATGGTATATTTATGTACAAGTGTAAGTTTGTTACACTCATATAATATCCTCTCTATAATGGTATATTTATGTACAAGTGTAAGTTTGTTACACTCATATAATATCCTCTCTATAATGGTATATTTATGTACAAGTGTAAGTTTGTTACACTCATATAATATCCTCTCTATAATGGTATCTTTATGTACAAGTGTAAGTTTGTTACACTCATATAATATCCTCTCTATAATGGTATCTTTATGTACAAGTGTAAGTTTGTTACACTCATATAATATCCTCTCTATAATGGTATCTTTATGTACAAGTGTAAGTTTGTTATAGCTGGAATCAAACTATCTGCAATAGTATTTCAATGAAGAACAGGAACATTTTCTGGATAACACCTAATGAAGGAGTAAGCATATACTTTGAAACTTTTGAATGTATTTTCACATTAAAGAACTTGTTATCCAGAAAATCTACCTGTTCTTATGTATAGCACTTCTAAATAATACCCTTCAAAACAATAAAATAAAATCCTGTTAGCTGATAGGTTAAGATGTTTGGTTATTCAGTGCTGTTGACAGTGACCAGAGGTTGTGGGTTGAAATCCAAGAATGGATTCTTCCCCAAAAATACAAGAATGTGTACTATTGCCGAAAGTCTGACCCCACATAAAGAAATATTACAGTTCACTATCGAGATGACATGTATTATTATATAGTAATAACAATAATGGAATGACATAAGTATAAATGTATATCTCTGAACTGATAACATAAGGATCTAGAAAACAATCTAAGGTACACACTGTCAATAATCATGGATCTATCCCCACCATTCTAAACCAATTCTAAACAGGTCGTCTAGCGCCGCCTGAAACTGTGCTCATCATGGATCTGAACAAGTAAAGACCTTGTGGCCTATCTATTTAACTATGACATATTTTACTCACTAATTATTTTTTTCTTGCTGTAATTTGGTCTATACAATCATTTCTGTATTCTTTATCACATGATATATCTACTATAACAGTATCTCAGATAGCAATATATTGAGCCAAAATACACAGAAAAATTTACATAATTTTTTAAGCTTTATCACATACAATATGACACGAAGTATTAAACCTACACTTACAAAACAAAATTTAACTGTAAAATCATCAAAAACTATTCCGATTCAACCGCAGAGCAAACCAACCATTTATTCAAAATATGTAAAAATCACTATTCTGACATAAATATTCATGACATTTAAGCTCATAATAGAAAAATCATAGAGTGGGTATATGACCTTTGAAATAATTGTAGAAATCATAAAAGGTGGCCCAGATGTGAATAATATTTGTATCTGACGGGAAGATATTGATTTTGGTTTGACGAAGCAGCCCGTACAACGATAATGTTCTGAGGAGAAAGTCTATCAAAGCATCTGTTGCCACAAAAGGGTAATCTGATCCAACATTCGGGGAATTTCTCCAAATCAATTTGCATTGTTTAACAATGGACAAGTCAATAACGTAGAATATATGTCATAATTTCATTTTGGAAAACACATGTCAATATCCCAGAAAATATGTCATAATTTCATTTTTCAAAAATAGATGCTTTTGTTTTAGCCATCTCTCCACCCGTTGGTCAAGAAATATTCAAGGATAGCTAGGCGATCTACAGCAAATGTTCTTACATTCCCATTGTTTGTTATGAGTTGTAATTTGGCCACTAAGAATGATATAATGCAGCAGCAAAGTGCTGAATTATTAATATGACTTTATCATAATTTCCTCATGTTTTTATTTCATATAAAATATTACGTTATATCACAAAACAAGTAATTTTTATTTTCTGATTTAGACATTGATTGCCTGTAAATTTTTTCAAATTGACAAAATTACACTTTCAGACTGACCAGTTTTCAAGCTTATTTTAAACACAACATATGTCCTATTGAAGAAACTCTGTCCAAGTTGAAATTGAAATCTGAAAATGTTAATGTTTTCTATATATTCTTTTTTCAAACATAACTATTTTGTGATGATGATATACTGATTGAATATCCGGGTAACAACCCATACGAAGAGGAGAAACAAGCTGTGTCAAAGTTGGGGTACGCTTCAATAGGAAGCATTGGGCAAAATTGGTTTTTAAAACTTGTCAAAATTAAGTATATGTAAAAAATAAATATTTTATCATATCACCGAGAAAATTAATATTCATTTTCAGAACTAAACATTGACCGTCTTTTTTCCAATCGTTAATATTATACTTTCTAGTTTTCAAGTTCATTTCAAACACTGACATCAGTCCTATACTAATATTCAAGAAATTTCTGTCCAAGACAAAATTCAAATATGAAAATGTTCAATACAATTTCCTTCAGGATATTAATATGTGTAGCGCCTTGAGCAAGCATTCAATGCATGGAAGAGTGCGTGATATAAATATTCACTATTATTATTCTTATTATATATTATGTTGTATTTTCAGAATGTTTGCGCTATTGTCCGCCCACCTGGTCACCAGGCTGAGGAGCACAGTGGTGTAGTGGTTAGCGTGCTGGCTTCTCACACCAGAGATCCGGGTTCGAATCCTGGTGGAGACACCATAAATTTGTGACCTGGGTCTCATGCTGCGTTGTGTCCCTGGGCAAGACACTTCATCCACATTGCACTCAGTCCACCAGCTGTTTAAATGAGTATCTGGACACAGGAATAGGGAGATGTACGGTCGCGTGGAGTAAAAAGTAAAAAAAAAAATTTCAGGGTAATAATATGTGTAGCGCCTTGAGCAAGCATTAAATGCATGGAAGAATGTGCAATATAAATATCCACTATAATTATTCTTATTAATGTCTTCTATATATTCTTTTTTCAGACATGACTATTTTGTGATGATACTGATTGAAAGTCTGGATACCGCGCGCAATCAATGAACGAGACCGATGAGGAGAGCCTAGCTATATCAAACCATCTGTTGCCTTCATAATCTGATACCACACAATAATTTATCCTAATCAATGAGCTTTGTTTGACAATTGACATGTCTAAATCAATGAGAACATTTTTAAAATAATAAATCACTTAGAGAACACTTTCAGGCATAACCTATGGGATGTTTTCATGTTGAATTTTCTCCTTGAAAGAAATCAGTTTGTTTTAGAGTTAAAAATCAAACCGAGTTCTGAGGATATTTGATGCAAAAGTAGAATAAATAGACGATGAGTTTGATACATTGAAATTAAGAAAACCTCAAGGTCAATCATTCAGATAATCATTCTGATTTTCATGTAATTATATAATTTATTATCTCTATTGTTAATGGTTGTGTTCATTTATTATCTATATCGTTCAGTTATTATGTACGTTGCTAATTAACCTCTCACATATTACTTTTAACCACAAGTTTATTACGGTAAGTCTCATATTTTGCTGACTCATTCTAAATCGAGATCAAAACTTGTGGCCAACCACAATTTGATTCAGTTATCATTTCTAACCACAATTTTATTAATTCTCATTATTTGCTGACTCATTCTAAATCAAGCCATGTAACCGACCAAAATCTGGTTCAGTTTGTTCAATAGAAGAGTTTCACATATCATCATATTACACATCTCCCACCTTGTAGTATTTGCTTGCCCTCCCTATTTGTAAATTTTCTTACATAAAACCTTTTTGTAAGTTTTGTTTTACAAAGCTTTTTTGCAAGTTTTTTCTTTATAAACCTTTTTGAAAAAGAAATTTGGTTTCAAGATAATGTCATGAAATTAAATTTCAGTATTGTGAAAAGCAACACCCTTTTTCATGTTTTTGAAATCTACACTTGAAAATACATTCAACAACAACAAATGTTAAGGAGCACCCTAGTTCTTAAACTTGAAGTATTTAATACTACTTGCAATGATTGATACTTAAAGAGCGAGTTCTGTCAGGTACGTATCCGACAAACAACTCTCTTTTTAAATATACTTGAATATCGGGGTGGTTCTCGCTTGTTGAGTAAATATTGTCATGAAGGAATTTAATGAATATGCACAGCAATACTACGTACACTGCTAGAAATATCAACAGAAGAATTGAATTTATAGTATTTTCTTTTACACCTGAAAACAAATGTATTTGAAAAGACGTAAAACTTTTGTATAGATGCTCTTCCTCATGCTTTGAAATTCATTTGAGTTACTTAAACATCTTGAAAATGTGTCAAAAATAGCAAGTTGTTGACAATTGTTTAAAAACAAGGTTATTGAATTGGTTCAAAGTTACAATATAACGTTCTGTAAAGAACATATTTCATCATAGAACACTGAGGTATACTTAAGATGCAAGACTTGTATGAAACGGGTAATCTTTCACATTTTTAAGTTGTGAGACATCTATATTTATCTATGTTCACGGCAATGAAACATGAATGCTCTTTCATTGCCCCTCAACCATCAGATGATGATAAATATTGCCATCCCACCCAGTGAGATTGATACAGCAAGACTCAAAGATTATCTTCAAATTAAAACAAAAATTCTTTGAAGAGATCATGAACATGCAAGTAGCTTCATACCCCGTTCACAGACAAACCTAAAAACCACATGTTTAACACACTACGGTGAAACAAACTAAATTAGTTGGGATACAGATGCTCCTACCATGCTGTTGACACATTCTGAATATGAAAACAATTCTACTCGGAATCCCTTCCAAACGAAAAAGTTGTAAAATTTTTTGCTTTCTGAAAGTGTACTTTTCTTTGCCATATTCTAAAAACTTAAGTCCAAAAATGCTACCCTCAGTAATATGTTTCAGCTGGATTGTGTTATAATCATATATTCATAATATATATGTAAAACCAGGAATCTTTCAGGGTTGTGCTAGGTGTGTTTAGATCTGGATGCAAGGTGGGTCTAGATCTGTATATAAGGTGTGTCTAGATCTGTATGTAAGGTGTGTTTAGATCTGGATGCAAGGTGTGTGTAGATCTGTATGTAAGGTGTGTCTAGATCTGTGTCAATGTGTGTCTAGATCTGTGTGAAGGTGTGTCTAGATCTGTATGAAAGGTGTCTAGATCTGTATGTAAGGTGTGTCTAGATCTGTATGTAAGGTGTGTCTAGATCTGTATGTAAGGTGTGTCTAGATCTGTATATAAGGTGTGTCTAGATCTGTATATAAGGTGTGTCTAGATATGTATGTAAGGTGTGTCTAGATCTGTATATAAGGTGTGTCTAGATCTGTGTGAAGGTGTGTCTAGATCTGTATGAAAGGTGTCTAGATCTGTATGTAAGGTGTGTCTAGATCTGTATGTAAGGTGTGTCTAGATCTGTATATAAGGTGTGTCACGATCTGTATGTAAGGTGTGTTTAGATCTGTATATAAGGTGTGTCTAGATCTGTATGTAAGGTGTGTCTAGATCTGTATGTAAGGTGTGTCTAGATCTGTATATAAGGTGTGTCTAGATCTGTATATAAGGTGTGTCTAGATCTGTATGAAAGGTGTCTAGATCTGTATGTAAGGTGTGTCTAGATCTGTATGTAAGGTGTGTCTAGATCTGTATATAAGGTGTGTCACGATCTGTATGTAAGGTGTGTTTAGATCTGTATATAAGGTGTGTCTAGATCTGTATGTAAGGTGTGTCTAGATCTGTATGTAAGGTGTGTCTAGATCTGTATGTAAGGTGTGTCTAGATCTGTATATAATAAGTGTCTAGATCTGTATGTAAGGTGTGTCTAGATCTGTATATAAGGTGTGTCTAGATCTGTGTGAAGGTGTGTCTAGATCTGTATGAAAGGTGTCTAGATCTGTATGTAAGGTGGGTCTAGATCTGTATATAAGGTGTGTCTAGATCTGTATATAAGGTGTGTCTAGATCTGTATGTAAGGTGTGTCTAGATCTGTATGTAAGGTGTGTCACGATCTGTATGTAAGGTGTGTTTAGATCTGTATATAAGGTGTGTCTAGATCTGTATATAAGGTGTGTCTAGATCTGTATATAAGGTGTGTCTAGATCTGTATATAAGGTATGTCTAGATCTGTATGTAAGGTGTGTCACGATCTGTATGTAAGGTGTGTCACGATCTGTATATAAGGTGTGTCACGATCTGTATATAAGGTGTGTCTAGATCTGTATATAAGGTGTGTCTAGATCTGTATATAAGGTGTGTCTAGATCTGTATATAATAAGTGTCTAGATCTGTATGTAAGGTGTGTTTAGATATGTATATAAGGTGTGTCTAGATCTGTATATAAGGTGTGTCTAGATCTGTATGCAAGGTGTGTGTAGATCTGTATGGAGGTATAAGCTGTCTAGATCTGTGTCAAGGTGTGTCTAGATCTGTATGCAAGGTGTGTATCGATCTGTATGTAAGTGGTATCTAGATCTGTATGTAAGGTGTGTCTAGATCTGTATGTAATAAGTGTCTAGATCTGGATGCAAGGTGTGTGTAGATCTGTATGTAAGGTATGTCTAGATCTGTATGTAATATGTGTCTCGATATGTAAGGTGTGTTTAGATCTGTATGTAAAGTGTGTGTAGATCTATATGCAAGTGTGTCTAGATTTGTATGTAAGGTGTGTCTAGATCTGTATGTAATATGTGTCTAGATCTGTATGTAGGGTGTGTCTAGATCTGTATGCAAGGTGTGTCTAGATCTGTATGCAAGGTGTGTCTAGATCTGTATGTAAGGTGTGTTTAGATCTGTATGCAAGGTGTGTCTAGATCTGTATGCAAGGTGTGTCTAGATCTGTATGTAATAAGTGTCTAGATCTGTATGCAAGGTGTGTGTAGATCTGTATGGAGGTATAAGTGTCTAGATCTGTGTCAAGGTGTGTCTAGATCTGTATGTAAGGTGTGTCTAGATCTGCATGCAAGGTGTGTCTAGATCTGCATGCAAGGTGTGTCTAGATCTGTATGTAATAAGTGTCTAGATCTGTATGCAAGGTGTGTGTAGATCTGTATGCAAGGTGTGTCTAGATCTGCATGCAAGGTGTGTCTAGATCTGTATGTAAGGTGTGTCTAGATCTGTATGCAAGGTGTCTAGATCTGTATGTAAGGTGTGTCTAGATCGGTATGTAAGGTGTGTCTAGATCTGTATGTAAGGTGTGTCTAGATCTGTATACAAGGTGTGTCTAGATCTGTATGTAAGGTGTGTTTAGATCTGTATGTGATGTGCATCTAGATCTGTTGCAAGGTGGGTCTAGATCTGTATGCAAGGTGTGTCTAGATCTGTATGTAATATGTGTCTAGATCTGTATGCAAGGTGTGTCTAGATCTGTATGTAAGTGGTATCTAGATCTGTATGTAAGTATGTATGATCTGTATGCAAGGTGTGTCTAGATCTGGATGCAAGGTGTGTCTAGATCTGTATGTAATAAGTGTCTAGATCTGTATGCAAGGTGTGTGTAGATCTGTATGGAGGTATAAGTGTCTAGATCTGTGTCAAGGTGTGTCTAGATCTGTATGTAAGGTGTGTCTAGATCTGCATGCAAGGTGTGTCTAGATCTGCATGCAAGGTGTGTCTAGATCTGTATGTAATAAGTGTCTAGATCTGTATGCAAGGTGTGTGTAGATCTGTATGCAAGGTGTGTCTAGATCTGCATGCAAGGTGTGTCTAGATCTGTATGTAAGGTGTGTCTAGATCTGTATGTAAGGTGTGTTTAGATCTGTATGTGATGTGCATCTAGATCTGTAAGTGGTATCTAGATCTGTATGTAAGGTGTGTCTAGATCTGTATGTAAGGTGTGTCTAGATCTGTTGCAAGGTGGGTCTAGATCTGTATGCAAGGTGTGTCTAGATCTGTATGTAATATGTGTCTAGATCTGTATGCAAGGTGTGTCTAGATCTGCATGCAAGGTGTGTCTAGATCTGTATGTAAGTATGTATGATCTGTATGCAAGGTGTGTGTAGATCTGTGTATGTTATCTGTCCACCAGCAGCAGCCACTACTAAATCATCTCCACCCTCCTCATTAGGTGTGTAATCAACATCTCCTTTACCTTGTTCTTATCATCTTTCTGAATTTAAACAACTCATTAACTTCTCAGGAGATTAGAGCCTGTCATCTGTTTTGATATACTCATATTTTTTAATTAATTAGATAATTAAACATGAAACATGATGAAATAGATTTTAAAGAATGTGAGGAAAACAAGAAAATAACACCAGATGGACATCTGAAAGATGCACTGGACATCTGGTAGTGCTGTGTTTAGGACACTTTGATATCCAAAACTGATGAAGAAAGAATATGTAATATGGACGATAAATGTAATATCACCTTCTTGTCATCTGATATCAAATATATCAACACTCATTGGTAAATTTTAAATATGCTCAACAAGCCTCAGATACATGTAAATTTCATCAACCCATATACAAAGCATGGCCTCTTACTCCACTTCTACAATATGTTCAGCACCTTACTCCACCCGCAGAAGGGATTGGATTAAAGTTCTTAAGTGTAATTAGACCTATGAGAGATCCCTGTTAACTCCCTTAGTGCCAGTAAAACGTTAATGCACTTTTACATGCATGCTTGCATCTGGGTTCAGTTCAACGTATCCCTGTCCCTGGAGATGGGTGATACACAAGGAGAGTTCATCTATGAGCTCAAGTAACAAGTGCCTTTGGATTTCATGCCGAGCACTGGCTTTTGAAACAGATAAAGTAATCCCTTCATCTGAAGAAGAGGCAAGGAAAAGTCAAGATAATTATGCTGTAAGAAACCTATGCAAAATTTTATACATAAATGTGTTTTTCCTGTAATATATTGACCAGCTTCTACAGCATCAAGAACTTCACATGTATATGGTCACCCCTGTTAATATACTAAGGCCTAGCTTCTAATCCCTTGTGAAACAGGTGATATTTGATGGTGGCTGACTCTGATGTGGTCTGTTTCTGATATGGTATCCAAGTCTGATGATGTCTGAATCTGATGATGTCTGCCCCTCTGATGGTCTCTGGTTCTGATGGTGTCTGATGGTATCTGTTTCTGATGGTATCCAAGTCTGACGGTGTCTGAATCTGATGATGTCTAAATGATGGTGTTGTCTGAATCTGATGGTGTCTAAGTCTAATTGTATCTGATTTTGATGGTGTCTAAATGATGGTGTTGGCTGAATCTAAAGGTGTCTCACTGATGGTGTCTGAATCTAATTGTGTCTGATGGTTGTGTTCAAAGACTCGCATCTTGCAGACAGAAAAATATTTTGGGTTCATAATTCACAAGATTTTTAAGTGTTTGGGTCTCCTTTGAGACCACAAATTGACTTTTATTATTACTGTAAAGCAAACAGATTTTGGCTAACCAATCACAGTTTTACTTCCCAGAGTCAGTAGTTCCTCCATGGTATTAATTACTGAACCACTTAGATTATAGGAATGAAAACACCCCACATAACAAATCACTGTTGGTAGATAATACAAGTACATACATCCCGGAGAGGATATAAGCACAATCAAGGGGAGAGAACCCTGACATATCAATGTATCTGTCCACTTCTCGGTGCTAATCAGTAACGTGAATGATTTACTGCACATCTCAGCATCCTGGCCTCTTCTTCAGCTTATTTCTGGAAGCGCTTTATCGGGCACATTCAGACCAGCCAGCTTTATCAGAATGTTTTTAAACGTAACTTCCAGTTTCATTCAATCACGGAACATCTCCTGACAGATACAACTGATATCGGCACAAGAGGGATGATAAATACAGCATATGGCTTATTTTTATCACCTTCATGAGGAGAGTATGAAATATGCCCTCCGTTCAAATCTTTTAGTTCATTCATAATATGGGAAATGTTTTTACAGCTATCATGCCCGATTGGTTAGAGATACTCACAGGAAATAAACAAGATAGGACACAGAAGGTGAATATAAATCTTTGAACATGAAGAGGAGGGGGCCCCGAGGATGAATTATTATTTGCAAACATTTTGAGGTAATATAGATGAATGAAAGCATAAAAGCCATTTAAGAAGTTGGAAAGAAGGACACGAAAGATCTATAGATTGACATCTTTACTGCAGGAATGAAATGTATCTGACAGCCAGTAACTTAATTGCTTCCTTTAATCTGAAATGGCAACTTTATAAATTTTGCGTCAAATTTTACCATGAAAAATGTGAAAATCACAGTTTCATACTGGTGACTATTTAGACTTAGTTCATAAACTGCTTTCTGTGTGGATATTATCAATGTTAATAAGTGATACGAAGCAATATTCCAGTTGAACGAATGGAGAATAACTTTTTAATGAAAACAAACAATCTTGATATATATGGATGTTGACAGGACATTTATGTGTTGTATGTGACACTTCCCTGTATTCACTGAAGATGTAAGGAGGTTTCACTGGCTATGATGTTGATGCTTACAACAACTGATGTATGGAGGTTTCACTAGCTATGATGTTGATGCTTACAACAACTGATGTATGGAGGTTTCACTAGCTATGACGTTGATGCTTACAACAACTGATGTATGGAGGTTTCACTAGCTATGACGTTGATGCTTACAACAACTGATGTATGGAGGTTTCACTAGCTATGACGTTGATGCTTACAACAACTGATGTATGGAGGTTTCACTAGCTATGACGTTGATGCTTACAACAACTGATGTATGGAGGTTTCACTAGCTATGACGTTGATGCTTACAACAACTGATGTATGGAGGTTTCACTAGCTATGATGTTGATGCTTACAACAACTGATGTATGGAGGTTTCACTAGCTATGACGTTGATGCTTACAACAACTGATGTATGGAGGTTTCACTAGCTATGATGTTGATGCTTACAACAACTGATGTATGGAGGTTTCACTAGCTATGATGTTGATGCTTACAACAACTGATGTATGGAGGTTTCACTAGCTATGACGTTGATGCTTACAACAACTGATGTATGGAGGTTTCACTAGCTATGATGTTGATGCTTACAACAACTGATGTATGGAGGTTTCACTAGCTATGATGTTGATGCTTACAACAACTGATGTATGGAGGTTTCACTAGCTATGATGTTGATGCTTACAACAACTGATGTATGGAGGTTTCACTAGCTATGACGTTGATGCTTACAACAACTGATGTATGGAGGTTTCACTGGCTATGATGTTGATGCTTACAACAACTGATGTATGGAGGTTTCACTAGCTATGACGTTGATGCTTACAACAACTGATGTATGGAGGTTTCACTAGCTATGATGTTGATGCTTACAACAACTGATGTATGGAGGTTTCACTGGCTATGATGTTGATGCTTACAACAACTGATGTATGGAGGTTTCACTAGCTATGATGTTGATGCTTACAACAACTGATGTATGGAGGTTTCACTGGCTATGACGTTGATGCTTACAACAACTGATGTATGGAGGTTTCACTAGATATTACGTTGATGCTTACAACAACTGATGATGAAATAAGCTACCAAGTTCTCTATATCTGATTTAACTATGAATGGAATCTTGACATGAAACGGATTGTGGAATGAAAACTATTAAAGAATGTCACTTGTCATCTTCCCTCGGCGAACTTATCATGAACTGATGTTAATTAACATATTCAATCTTAAAAAATAAACTTATTCCATCAGTACAAATAAACAAATTTGATCTTTACAAATGAATTTATTCCACCTTCACAAATAAACAAATTAAATCTTTACAATATGTAACAAATAAACATATTCCATTGGTATAATAAAAAAACATATTCCATGGGTGTAATGAATAAACATATTCTAAAGTTGTAATGAAGAGACATTTTTCACGAGTATAATAAACAACATCTTTTCATCAATTCCATAGATAAACTTGTCCACTGATGATACAGAAAACACACTTCATTGATCACAACATAAACAAATAAGATATGAACCACCAGCTTCCTTCAATAATTAAGAGCACTCATTGACCCATGGACACATGCTAAAACCTATTGGGAAACTTTAACCCCGTACTGGCCGTGGCACCTTGATGATCCTGAGTGTTAAAGGGCTCAAGCCAAACCAATAGAGTCCTAAAGAAAAATTGAACCACGGGCTGTGAAATTCTTTTGAGGAAGGCAAACGGTGATATGGCGCATCTTGTTTGACGAATGTAAAACTATCAACAGCATCTAAAGACTTTGCCAAACACTTCGTTGACGGAAACAATTAAACCAATCAGATCGCAGGATTTGAAACATGATGAATTTTCATCAGAAGAAAGAGGACCAAAGGGTTTTTTCCTGGGTTGGGGTGCTCGGGCAAACATGAACCAATTACCAGAACTGGGCAATGGCAATCTGTCAACTGCAACTCCCCCAATCCACTAAACTAGCTGCAAACCTAAGTCGTGTCAACACATATCTGAGAAATCTCTGGGATCCCACTCAAGGGGCTAATTCACACAAGAAACATACAGGCAATTGCTTGCACAGGCTCTCTCGTTTGGGGATCCACTTGATTTCATTATGCTCTCAATCTACACTGTCCCCTCGGAGATGATCCGGTGCATGCTCTTCTTGTAAATGCCGTTTAGACGAGACATTCCACGTTTATTCAGTGTCACTACAAATAAATCAGTCCTGCTAATTGAAAAAAGAGGCATGGCTAGAAAAATCTTTCTTTATTGTTTTCTTAATACTTCAAATGAGCTGTTATTGTTTAATTAATATTAGAAATATGCTGTCCAAATGTATTTTTGTTGTTGACGGCAAGAGCTATATATAGTTTACAAGATTATCAAGATTGTGGGTTATACAAATTTGACACACACCATGCAAAATAAGGATTTTTTTATATTGCACTAATACTGACTCAAGATAAATCTTTATAAAAATTTATTATTGTTTTCTTAACATGGCAAATGAACATGCTGTCGAAATCGCGTGTTGGTGATTTCCAAACTAGCATAAAAATTATTTTTAAAGGTAACAATTAACCTTGAGTAGATTAGAAGTTTGTAATTAATGACAATGTGACAAATATACTGTACAATAAGAATGCTTTAATGTAACATTTCTGTAATGTCATGTACATTATTGTTTTGTAAATATGACAAATAAGCACTAAAATCAACAAGGTCATAAGTAGTTTCCCCAAGGTTTCTGCTGTTGTTGACAATTGACTTATACATCTCTTGTTTTCTAAATATGACAAATAAACACTAAAATCAATGACGTTATAGAAATAAACAGTTTGAAGAGTTTTCCCGATGATTCCCGTTGATGTTAAACATAGTTTGAATTGTTTAATCATCTGTTGTTCTTCAAATATGACAAATATACTTTTAAAGAAAATAAATTAAAATGTTTTAGGCAGTATCAGAAACAAAATAATTTTAGATATTCCAAAACCACTTCATTATCATAGGTTATTTGGTGCAACGATGTCTAACTATGCAAAAAACTTTCATCATATACATTATATTTCTCTTGAAGTCAAATTTTTGTTGTTGTCAAAAGCTAATGATCTAATAAAAAAAACTTTCCCATAAAAACGAAACAATTTCAAAAAGTAGTTTCTTTATTGGTCATTAGGTGGTTTCCAAGTAGAACAGCATTGCAAGGGAAGGTTCAAAGAATGGAAGCTAATATTCCTATACTGTTCATGCAAAGATATAAAAACGAAAAATACTTAGCAATTATAAACCCCTAAAAAGCTCTCATTGTACCACATGAGAACAAAGATTCCATGGTTCAAATGTCAAATTCTTTCAGATCTATAATAAAATATATTTTAAGAATTTATTTGCCTTTTCTCCTAAAATTACCCCAGTGATATATCTGCCCAATTTAGCTAATAAGGTACTCAGCATCTGACTAATTAGCAAGAGATGTATGTTATAGGACGTCTTGGCTTGCAACTTATCTACAGGAGATATACCAGAATACATAGACTTGCTCGGGCTCCTATCGAAAAGTTCTAGAACTATCAGGATGTATGGAACTCTCTCCTTATTAAAGGGGCTTTAGCACGTTTGTTGCAAAATTAATTTTTTCAAATTTCTCATTTATAATGATAGTTTTTGTCATTTAAATTAACTTTAGAGGGTAAAACATCTTATTTCATGAACCAATTCTCCGTAGTGATAATAATAATGTTGCGTAGATAAAGGAAAAATTGCATGGCGGCCAATTTATTGTGAACACAATTTTTTATTTCGAATTACAAAAACGATTCCCATGACTTTACTGAACCACTGAACCACGTACTTGATTTTCTGAAGAGAGAAGGGTGTTTTACTATTGGTGATATTATTTTTCAAATACATTTTATCGACTTATTTGAACGAAAAAACTCTATTGCTCATATTACTTTGTTTAACTCTTTTAACACTGAGAAATGCAATACTCTTTCTGGTAGTGTAGAGGGGTGAAAGGGTTAACATATTCTGTGTGGCTGTTTTACAGGAATCCCATTAAACGGGTAGTTCATTAAGTTGAGGTGAAATGAGGTTTAACACCGTTTTCAGAAGTGTTTCACTCATGTCATGGCTGAGATTATTTCCTGCATGTCATGGTTCATCTTGAAAACCATGTTATTCTTACAAGGCATCCTTCTGATTCTGTAAATCCAAGGGCTTGTTGCACAAAAGAACCTTAGCACTAAGGTCATCCTAACATACTTTAGCAAGTAATTAAGGTTACCTTAGAGCTCTGTGCAACGGGACCAAGGTCTACAAAACTAATTGAATAAAATTTACTATATAAAACAATCAATGATATGATAAAACCTTGATCATTGGTCAAGTGATTCCTTGTCATCACAAACATCTGACTTTATTAGACAGCTTCCATGAGGTCAATTGTTTTTCGTATTCAGCATGATCCATTTAGGAGAGAAACCTACAGGTTTTTAACTTTTTGTGAGTCTAGCGAGGATTCGATACCAAATATTTATCATTTGGAGCTGAAAGTGTAAGTTTGACATAGTTTGGCCAAGATTGTTACGTCATAATGTATTCAAATGTAGTAAATTGCCTATCACAAAAATCGTGTTAGAACCAATCAACAACAAGAATTATAAAATGTCATGGAAGAATTCTCAATAAAACACCTACCAACAAAAACTCCTTAGTTACCATATAAAGAAACATAGAATATAAGAAAATATAAGTAATGTACTTCCTCCTCTTTATTCCACACGTAGACAAATAACCTACCATCATATGAAATGTCTGTCATTGAACAAATTGTTATTCTCTGTTAATATCTACCAGCGTCCATTGACATGTCTGGCCCGGCCAGTAAACATGCAATAAATGTGCATAAACCATCATCTGCTCTTGCGCATCAGTGATCAAGGGCTGCAGACAAAATTGACCATTTTACTGTCACAGTTAATCTTACCAGCTTTGATCTATGGAGTACGAATGCTGAAAACATGCTATAAATTTGCGAAAAACATCATTTGGTCTTGGAGATTAGTGACCAAGTTAACCCCTTCGCTGGTAGAAGTTTGTTTTACCAATGCAATGATGAGACTTATTCATATCTTGGGTTTCAAACAGAAGACAAAGAAGAAGGGTGATTTGGTGTTTAAATCAGCTTTCAACAATATTTCACAGCTGATAGTATTATTGCAAGAAGAAAGCCTACAACACAATGCTAGTGTAGCTTTGCATTGCGGTGAATCCAGCAAGCATCAATTGGACCTAGCAAACCATAGGTGTTACTGCGCCGAAATTCGGTGTAGCATTGCACCCAAACCTTACTGCCTGTAGAACAGTTCTCCAGAGCAGACACAGTTGCCATGCCTCTGGTGGTATCCAAACTCCAGACCTCTTGATCTGAAGCCGAAGACGTTAACCACTGCACTATCCGGTCCCAAAGAAGAAGATGAAGAAGAAGACAATGAAGAGGCTACTTTCAAGGACTTTCAAGGACCTTCAAGGACTCGTCCAGTTATTCCTTTCTTTACCTTTTGCATCTATTGGTGCCAAACCAGTTGCTGTTAACAGGCCCTCAGGAATCATAATAAAGGTATTAAACCTAGATTGACCATTGTCAGCATTGATAAGAATGTGTACATTGAAAATTACTCCAAAATCTCTAAATGGTTCAATCATGGTTGATAAAAGGTCAATCTTATTTAGATAGATGCAATTACTACATTCAGAAAGTCAAGCAATTATCAAGTCTAGACATTTTATATTATTAGACTCATCACTGTTTATTGCAGGAATGTACATGATGGATTTAAAGCTTGATTTTGGGTCCTGGATATGAAATAAATCGAAAGTCTTCTACCTCTTGTTGCTATACATTACAATCATACAGACCAGAGGTCGATGATCCTTGAATATACAATTTATCTGAATCCCCAGCAAGTCTACATCTGTTTGCTGTATTCTGGTCTCAAAAGCCCTGTAAATTTGCCATTGCACAGAAATGGCCACAAATAAAAATCTGCCGAGATTAATCACCCCGAAGCAGGAAACCTGGCTGACTCATGGTGTAATGGAGGGACGGTACTATTTACCTACCAACTATAAATCAAAGAAATTCTTCTGTGAACCATCCAATAAATATCTGTGGGCCTCATTCACAAAAAATATTATTCTCTTACATCTAATAAATCTCCTTTTTTATCAATATAATACATCTATTTTTTATCAATTATATGTCTACTTTTTTATCAATAATAAACCTTTTGGTTTGACAGTTATGACTTTGGTGCCAACAGTTCTTTTCAGATGACAGAATGGTTTGTTCATATATTGGCAAATCAAAGTTTTTCATCTTATTTTTTACTTTTTACATGAAACCATTTATCATTTCGTTTTGAATATAATCTAACCAACTTAATTTCCTGCAAGCAGTGCTTGTATGTGTCAATATTTCATAAACATATACAGTACCACTCTTACCTGTCGTAATTTGGAAATAAATCTCTTTACATTATGAAATAAGCAAGAAAAGCTTCCAACTAGAAACAGCTTTACCTTTCTACAACAGGTAAACAGTTATATTCATTGATCAATTCAATGAAAAGTCTGATTGAAAATTTGAATCATAAATCTTGCAAATATGCATTCTTAACTTTCAGGTTTAGCTTCCATTCTCTTCAGTGTTCATACTTCAAAAATTTGTTTTGTCATGTTTATCACAACAATTACTTATTTTTCAAAATTTTCTGCAGTAATCATTTACAGGATTTGCAAATTAATCAACTTCCGCTGATAGCTAGTCAAGTGTATTCTTGCAAGATGAAGTATACAAAGCACTACAACCAAATATACTGTTTCTGATCATTCACAGTAGTCCATCAGAAATGACTTTGGTTCCAAAGTTATGGTAAACTTAAATGTAAAATATACCATCAAGATGCTTGGAAAATAGACTAGGTAATTTGTGGAAATAATGACTTACATTTTTAGCAACATCCAATTGTTCATACAATAAATTAAAGCCAAATAAAATTTTAGCTGGTCTAGAATTCTCAATATCAGGAACTTCAATGTGCTGTTTGTATCACCATATCTAACCCAAAATGAAACAAAATAAAAAGTTATTAAAAAAACAAAAAACAAAAAAACCCGTCAATGTTCAAAATCTTCTTCTCCCTGAAAAGCAATATAAACTTCTTAGACAACAACAACCAATTTCAAGATTTATCCATGACCCATGTGATAAAAGCTAATAACAAATACTAAATATAGAAGACCATAACAAAATCTGATCATCTGGTTATTGCCCAACCAGGAGACAAGCCAGACCAACAGGATATTGTGACTACTTATAAATATCAAAAATATTTCGTAATAAATAAATGATATGTCTGTCCTTGTCTTGATCTTGCCAAAGAATATCCAAATGCTTTGAGTCTTGGAAGAAATTTTACCTGCTAATTGAATTGGTACCAAAACTTACCTTAGATATTGAAGAAATCAGAACACTTGGAACAAGTTATCATTATGGTGACATGATTCCCTGTCCTAAATTATCAATTCAAAATTTTAAATACAAAAAGTTGTGTTCATAATTTAATAGAAAATCAGATGTCAATCAAAATATGAAAAGAATTAAGTAAATAGTTCTTAATAATTCCAATTCAGATATACTGATGAACAGACATACAGTGTTTTGCATTACTTAAATAATTTGCAACATTTTGCTTATTATTATTTTTACATCTAATTTTTTCTTCAATTTCTAAGAACTTCATTATTTACATCAGAAATAAAACAGATAAAGTATAAATTAAACCCAACATTGAAACTAAGTCCTAAAGTGCCATTTTATTAAAAAAAACATAAGTGAAACCTCAAAAAATTGTCAGCCAGGATAAGAACATAATGCTGGTATTAAAGGGTATATTTGATACACTGCAATATAGGTTACCAATAATTTGAAATAATATGTGCTTTAATCAAATAATAATAAAATATATGTGTAAACAGGAATATCCCCTCGAATTTCATTTCCACAAATCCGATAGAACCCTCCTTTTAAAGGCCCACAAGTACGAGTACAAGTATATTCAGGCACTTGATACAGGATGAATAGCCTAAGTAGGATTACAAGATGTAACTACTGCATTTTACAGTTTGCTAAAAAATGTCCAAAGCACTGAGTGACAGCTTTAATCCCGTCCCTGCCGTGGTTATCAAGATGGGACTGAGCACTCAACTTTGAAGAAGCGCTGATTCAACTGGAAAGACAAGTTTTTGATCTGGCATCACAGAGATTTCACACATCACACAGATATCACAGATCCCCAGGGAACTTGAGACCCAAAATGAAACTATAAGTATTTTGGGGAGACTGGAATTGATTGCAAGTTCAAGGAAATCTAATTAATTTGGTACAATAAGGGTACATTTGGGTTCAAAATTTTTTGAACATTTGATAGTTATAATTTGGAAATAATAGAAATTGCAGGGTTAACTATTCATCACAATTAATTTGTTTAAAGAATAAACAATGTATTATTCAACATATAACATCATGACGTTTGAAAAGAACTTTGGTATAATAACAATTGTTACTGGGTTTAGAATATCATTTAACTAACATAGACATTCAAAATTCTACCATCCTTGTTCAAGGAATACGATTTCAGTTGCAATGTGTATATGATATTAAAGCTCTTCCAGGTAATCCTCTTTCTATTAAACAAGTAAAACTGCACACTTCTGTGATGTCATACATGGAACGATATTACACTAGGTTCATATTGTATTCATAATATTACACTACAGTATCTTCCACAGGTGAGTAATAACAGTTTTTATTACCCATATGGTTGAAAAATAACTGAGTTAATATTATTGATATGAGCACATGTGCACATACCACATTTGCCTAGCAACCGTTGTTTCACCATGAGTTCTAGTATATTTGTCCTCTGTGACGTCATAAAACAATTGTTCATGATATCACTATAGCTTGCCGTCGCAAGAGAAGTGGGCTGTTTCCTGACTATTTTTACATGGATCAAATGGAAAAGAATAAGTAATAAAGAAATTATTACACTCGAAAGTGTGCCGTATGACATTTACAAAACTCATGCAAATTTATGTATAACCCACGCTCTCACTCAGGCAATAAAAAAATTCACACTCATTTCATAAAACTACTTTGACACAGGTCTTTGAAGGGCACACTTAACTTCCTTGGGTAATATTCTCTATATATGATACTTATAAAATTTTCATTCCAAGCAATCCAGGAAAGATTGATGGTATAGTTAGATCTAGTTTATCAGTTAAAGGGGAAGTAGCACGTTTTTTAAGGCATTGAGCTATCAATCAGGAGTGAAAGCAAACACTAGTTAGTCTGATACCAGCCAGAAGTGACTCAACATGAAACAAACCATAACATGGGGAATCAAAGGGGAGATGAAAGCTCCACTAAAGAGTGATTAGGATAAGTGTGGGGAGGGAGGGATAACTCAGTGCAAGGGAGAGGGTTCTCTTGTGTCTTGGGGGTAGGGGTATGTATTGCTTCTATGGTTCATTGAAGTCCAGAATCTAGAATTCCAATTCTTGGGCATTACTTGAGTACCTGAAAACTCACTATAGTTGCTTTGGATACGTATAAAGCAATATTGCGACTTATAATCATATTTACTTATTAAAAGATATATGCCAACTAAATAGGTAGAAGGTGATGGGACATTTTAGAGGATGCATGGTCATCAACTTTAACTTCAGCGGAGAGACGCAGAAGATATGGAAACAGATTAATATCAATGAATACACATGACATGCCTTTCGAGTATTCCCTACAGAAGGAAGAAGAGAAATTTGTTGGGTACAAATCTTTTGGAAGGTGTTCATGAAATGGGTTATGCATTGACAGAACAGGGGTGGGGTTTTTCTTAAGTTTTATATGAGTCCTAAGTGAGAGAGTCAAGAGATCTAAAGTTAATTGAGAGTGATGAAGATGTTGCATCTTCTTAGAGAAAGAACTGAGGGGGTGAGATTGATGGCAGGAGGGTTCGAGTTGAGGGGGTGGGGGTCCAAAGAAAGTAGATGAAAGAGATTTAGTGGGAGATTGTCCATGCTCCATTTACTGGTATTTAATAATGAATGTGCATTTATAGTGTCTCATTGCCATGCACAAGGCACATGCCCAAAGTGCAAATTTAATCCATTTACATCTGTACAGACAATAAATATGTAGTGTGGGTAAAAAACTTAGGAGAAAAAGTACTAGATGGCCAGAAAGAATAGGGTAAAACAAGAGAAAGGAAGATGGAGTCTGGGGTCCCAACAGCAAGTAGATGGAAGAGCTTTTTGACAGGACATTGTCCAAGCTCCATTTACTGGTCATTAGTGGAGGCAGGGAAGTGGCACGTAATGGCCACCACATCCTTGGTGGTCGGTCTGCTCACTGACCATGCTGTAAGTGCATCAGCTGGAATGATGCATGGTAAGCCAGGGCTCTGCTGAATTAATGCATTAGCACTTGAGCCATACTGAATTGTCTCCCTTCTCACCAGGTCGTGCACACCAAATGGGGCACATCCAAAATTTAGATTAATGGTGATGATCCATGTCAAAGGCTAATGTTGATTTATCACTTAACTCTTATTCTGAGTGAGCTGGAGCTGAACAATTCCTACTGGCGGAGTTACTGAAACTCGATCTTCTTATACTGCTGTCTTGTCAACTATCTGTCATCTGTTTGGTGGCATTTTTAGTTGGAGAACTAGTTCCTAATCCTTTTCACCGTGAATAAAATAAAGGTTTAAACCAACTATGAAAGTATATGGTTGGTGGTACCACAGGAATTTAAGCTTCCTGACAAAATAATCTGCATCGGGCAGGTATAGGGTTAACTTCATGCTCAACATTTTTTTTAAGGCAAATCACCTTATATATCAGTGCCAAACATCAATTACAGGAATCAAATTTGAGCAATTTGGCCATTCTGGTTTATCAGAGGGCATTGGTCGTCGCTGCATCAACAAATGTTAACAATTAGGGATTTATACATTTGTAGGTAACGGGTTAACCTGGCAAATGTTAACAATTAGGGATAGCTGGAATATTCCTGCATCTGTAGGTAAAGGGTTAACGGTTAACCTGACTTACAAAGATTGCTGGGGTATTCATGTTATCGAAGGACTTCCTGAATAAGTTTTGGGTACCTTTTCATTACAAGATCTTTATCTGGGCTCGCCAAGAGGCACAGATGAGATAGAGAGAATCTCAAACTCATGTCATGTCAAACATAGCAACATGAGCTGATGAATTTAAATCATGGACATGAGGCTGATATTTATTGCAGTACAGTGAGGTCATGGCATAGTGATGTCATTGACTTTATGACATCACAGTATGTGTTGAAAGGTAGAGTGCTATCTTTCCTGGTTCTTAGTTAAATGAACAACTTTACTTGAAATAAAATTTACAAAGGCTGAGCAATATTTGTTCTTAGCAAAAAGGCATTATTCTATGACCAATGACTATTCAAGTTATGTTTTCTGTGATACAAATAAGAGAATTCATTTATTCTTTTCATATAGCTGTTTTTAATTTTTTTATTTATCATCCAATTGTCATTAAAATAATGAAAAAGATTCTTTCATCAGTGTTAATTACATTTAGTCTCTGTGCAATGTCAGCAGGTATATATATATATTATCATTTTCATCTAGAATTTCAATTAATTAGTCTAATTACCTACTTAGTGAAACATATTTTCAAGTAATCAACGAGAACAGTCACTTTCAATCTATCTTTCAGTCAATCTATCACATTCATCCAATTTCCTTTATTGACAAAATGAATCGCTTCGACCGGAAATCAAATACCAAGAATAAGTTTTCTATCACAAGTGACTGCAATGAGTAATGTTAATTGTCATCACTTCAGGTCAAATTATCAATCTCATCATTTTTACTTATAACCTCACCCTAAATATCCATGTTAATTCCCAATGTAATACCATTCTAGCCCTGACAGTGTATATTCAAGAAAGCATCAACTACCTCCCATTAAATACAAACCGTATAACCTGTTCTGGCAGGCTACAAGAGTTCATAACATACATCTTCTACCCATCGACCTTGTAAACTTGGACTTTTATTGGAGTGGACTTTCTCAACTGAGTGATAAAGATTATATTACATAGGCTGAATAACACATTGATTTCTAATGATATCGCCTTCAATATTGAGCGCTACAGCCTATAGTACACCACAGGAAAGCTCATTGATTTTTGAAGAAGATAGATCTGTAGCAAAGGTCCTTAGAAGTTCACTTTGAGGGGGAATCGTTCACTTTGAGGGGGGTTCTTTCCGCTTGATCCCCGAATATCCCCCTTGTGGATTCATACACTGACTGGGCCCCTGGGACCAAAAAGAGATATTTTATGTTTTCTTGTCTAATGTATCCCCGATCTTTCAACATGACAGAAATAAAAATGATTTTGTGGGAGCAGTGATGGAGACATGGTTTCAAACAGTGTTGCAGTCTGGTCGTTTGTGGGCAATAAAAGTGATAATGTATCACAAGGAGATCAGAGTGTTCATTCAATTATACAGATGCATCACTGCCGAGGATTGAAGAAACATTCCGCTCAGAATCTCCAGATTATTGTTGAAGGAGTTCCATTTGGCATATATTGCATCATAAGAAGACCAAAAGTTAATGGCACAAAACAATAAAATTTTCAACTTTTTACTCTTTGAGCATTCATTTCACTTTGCATCATATAACGTCATTTTCTCCAAAAATAAATGAAATAAAATGATAAAAATGTTTTTAGACTTTTAACTAGTTATCAGAGAATTTGGTCTTCTTTATTCTTAGAGTACAATGTTTTTTATCCAGATATTATTCCAAACATGAATGGGGTAAGGATCAAATGTGATAAATATAATAATGAGACTGTTGCATCATATCATATTGCATCACTGTCTGACTCTTGATGCAATATCATATGATATCAAACCATCTGAAATATCCAATGTTGAAACGACTATTTCCTTGTAACTTTTTTCTATAATGTCTGTGAAAGGGAGCAAACTTTTCAAAATAATGTTGGTGATGCTGTCAACAAGGACTCATATCATATTGCGTCATATATATACTGCCCGACTCTTGATGCAATATCATGTGATATCAAACCATCTGAAATATCCAATGTTGAAACGACTATTTCCTTGTAACTTTTTTCTATAATGTCTGTGAAAGGGAGCAAACTTTTCAAAATAATGTTGGTGATGCTGTCAACAAGGACTCATATCATATTGCGTCATATATATACTGCCCGACTCTTGATGCAATATCATGTGATATCAAACCATCTGAAATATCCAATGTTGAAACGACTATTTCCTTGTAACTTTTTTCTACAATGTCTGTGAAAAGGAGCAAACTTTTCAAAATAATTTTGGTGATGCTATCAACAAGGATTCATACAATATTGCGTCATACTGTCTGACTCTTGATGCAATATCATGTGAAATCAAACCATCTGAAATATCCAATGTTGAAACGACTATTTCCTTATAACGTTTTTCTACAATGTCTGTGAAAGGGAGCGAACTTTTCAAAATAATTTTGGTGATGCTGTCAACAAGGACTCATATCATATTGCGTCATATATATACTGCCTGACTCTTGATGCAATATCATGTGATATCAAATCATCAGATATATCACAGTCCACTCTCTCCGTGATGAAACTGAAATGATGCTATCAACAAAGATTCAAACCCTGAATTTTTAAAACACTTTACCACTAGATCTGGTAGGTTGTTGTACTTTGTTACTGTCATATCGCCATATCCTATCAATGCCTTAATTGTCAAAATTCATCCTCAGATTATTCAGTACATAAAGTTGAAATTCTTCATAAGTAACGACATTGAAACCATCTCACATCTACATATTAATGTATATACTGTCATGTCCTTGGGCAGATCTAATCCCACCATTGTCCAGTATGTCTACAGCAGAAAACCTACCCTACAGTGAAGATATCACATATCATTAGTGAATTATCCTGGCTTCTATATAAGAGCAAAAAGAACATTGCACAGTGTCACTGAAAGCTTATATAAATGCAAAAACAAGGATTAAATAAAGTTTAAACTGCTCAATCACTGGTTCTTATTATTTGGTCTCCGGCAGGGACTTAACAAGACCAAACTTATTTGATATTTACAAGTTTTGATGGATAGCTCAGTGATTGAGCTTGGTTCACTAACACTTGAATATATATTTGACAGCTTTCTTCATATCCTGTAGCTAACTCATAATTCATTTCATGAATTTCAGATGAAAATGTACAACCATGCTCACTTTCTTTATATTTTGTTCTCTGGAACGATAACATCGCTTGTCAAACTTCATTTATTTTTCATGGATGAAATAAGTAATAATGAACTTAGATGAAATGTTCCTCTTTGCTAGGCTAAGCTCCATATAAAAGGTAAGGAAAGTTGACAGAACTGCATCAAGTCGTCCATCTCAGGAAACCCTCTGGAACAGTGGTAGCCTTGTTTCTAGGCACCGACTGTAAAGCATATTTTGCCAGATGACTGCATGGAGACTCTTAAGCCCACTCATCCATGGAATAACATACATAACATCCTTTTTGAAGTATATGATGTGGAAACTCGTAACTCACGTCCCTGGCTTTCCATTGAAAGACTGCTGGGTTGAATGTATACACAGGGAATGCTCTGTGATATAATCTCTCAAATAGTTGCATTCAATCGCTTCATGAATTTAACGTATCTTCCCTTTGAATGGTTAAATTACACTCACAATCTTTTTAAATTGGTTTCATGTCGTAAAGAAAACATTTACAACCATTAAACATTTTTCATCAAAACAATTAACAACATTCGTCTCAGTGGGTATAACTTTATGAGCATATTTCCCGAGAAAAAGAAAAATTGTAATTTCATATTGAATTAAAACGATTAACATAATTTCCTACTAGGTTTTTCATGAATTTTAAAGAAAATTACCTTTATGCACCTTTTTTTCTTGTTAATGTACTTAGAAGTAGACATTGACACCCAAAATCAGTTATGTATTCACAACTAGGATACTTAAATGTGTCCATCAAAATGGAGTCTCAAGTTTCCCTGATAGAGCAGTCTCTTTAAGGGGTATTGTTTGGCATAGATGACCCAGAAATAAAGAATCTTTTTCATTTTAAAGTTCTACTCTTCGAATGTACCTGAAACAAAGTCACAATGATTTGTTGTCATTATGTTTGGAGAAAAATATGCAGCAAAACTAATCTCCATACATTATCATATTATGACTTTGGTATCCACTTGAAATTCTTTCATACTTTTTTTATGTAATATTCACTAGAAATGAACACTGACTTACTTGATAAAGTATCAAATTGTGATCTTAAAACAAAAAATTGTGAAACAATAAATACGAAAAAGACCAAAATGAAAACAGAATGCATGCTATCCATATCACAAAATTCTTTCATCTATTCTTTCAATTTTGGGTTTCAGCAACAATGCACAACAGTATTCTGCAATTTCAAACATAATGTTTACAAAATTCCTAAATGAAAAGCTTTTAAATCTCTTTCTTATCCTTCTTAATTACTATAATTCTGTGGACATTGCATAACATATGGCCCACCTTGGCTCTAAATGTACTCAGACTTCTACATTCTTTGACAAAATGAATTGAATACACCTGGATTAGCCTAGTCTCCTCAATCGTGTATGTCTTAATAACACACACTAATTACAGGTGTACAAAACAGTTCCTCCTGCAGACAAACTTACTCTCTCCATGTACAGAGTTGGTGTGACAATGCAAACCTTGAAGCACATTGAAAACTTAATACCCCTTTTGTATTAAAATTTCTGAAACCCATAACCTTAAGACTCCTTTTGTATTGGAATTTCTCCAACCCATTATCAAGCTAATTCAATGATAATGGACACAATGTCTAGGAATTCAGCACATGTTTAGTTGACAAGATGTAAATTGATAAGCGAGAAGAAGTTATCTATGAGGGCTTTCAACCTTCCAGTTTCTTTTGTTAGTGCTGGGGATACTCATAACTCATATTCCCGTGTATATTTTAGAAGAAGGAACCCCTGTTGGGCTTTATACAAGGACAATAGGGTCCTCCACATGTCCACAGACTTGCTTCTCCAGTGACAAAAAAGAAATTTGATGCCTATCAATGTGGGGTACGGCAGGGGTGTTGTCTAGTTCCATTGCTTTTACTGAATTCATCTTTGTTTAGTGGTTTCAAGGCTGACAGTGAATCTCTATAATGGAGATTTGATCTATCTGGTCTTGAGAATTCAATAGACGAGATTTATATTCCAAATATATATGTATACATACAGAAACTGAGACCAAGCTGTGGATAGTTTTATTCAGGGTATCTGGAGCGTTCAATAAATCCTATAGAAATATCCTCAACTGCATACTAAAACTGAGACTCACTATGGAAAGTTTCATCTTAAGATATTCAAAGATTTCAATAGTGCCTTAGAAAGATCTATTACCCTAACTTTATGTTGAAACGGAGAATGAATAGTCTTACTTATGGTATCAATTTTCTTCGATTTACTAAGCTGTGTCCAGATTCCTATCATTCCTACGTCAAAAGTTCTCTACATCCATCAGTATGGAGGTTTGATATTACTGTTCAACACTTGTACAATCAAGAATGAAATCTGCTGAAAACTAAGGGCATTATTCTTTGGAAATAGAAGCGTTATACGATTCATTACACACAAATGAAATCATTGGGGGTGAACATTTTTATAATCTTCCTGCCTTTCTAGTCAGTAAATTACCTCTTGGGAGTTAAATAAACAAACTACCAGAGGCCATCAAATAATGACTCTTCTCCCATATGAAAGACACAGTTGTTCAATGTTCCCTTTTCATACTTTTGAAAGATAAATATGTTAACAATATCCCATGTTTTCTTTTAATTTAATAAACCATGAATGTTTTATATGAATATAAAATTTAGAATTTCAAGAGAAAAAAAAATGAATTTGACACCTGTTGTTTAATGAATACTCTTTTCTTTTCATTCATGAAGTTTGCTCTAAATTTAAGTTTCGTGAGTAAAAATAACAAAATCGGATATTTTTCAATTTCATCTAATTTTATTGGCGCTCTTTATGATAAAAGCTTTCTCCGAATAGAACAATTTCAAGATCAAGAGTAACAAACCTTGTCTCCCTTGCAACACTAAAGAAGTCAGTTTCACACTCTGAACAACACAGTCAACAATTTAAAACATCTTCAACATCATCCGCAATAAAATCAACTTGTTTTGCTTGCTACCTCATTCAAATAACATCTCACACGTTTTGAAGTGTTTTCAATTTCAAAAAGCTGACAGACCAAACAATTGAAATGAGAAGAGCAAACAAAATTTTGAAGAAATTTTAAACCTCTATGCAGTTGACATTCTCCACCAAATATTGGAACAAGATTCATTCATACAGGTGGACAGTGATAGTGCACAGAACAAACTTTGGAACAAGATTCATTCATACAGGTAGACAGTGATAGTGCACAGAACAAATATTGGAACAAGATTCATTCATACAGGTAGACAGTGATAGTGCACAGAACAAACTTTGGAACAAGATTCATTCATACAGGTAGACAGTGATAGTGCACAGAACAAACTTTGGAACAAGATTCATTCATACAGGTAGACAGTGATAGTGCACAGAACAAATATTGGAACAAGATTCATTCATACAGGTAGACAGTGATAGTGCACAGAACAAACTTTGGAACAAGATTCATTCATACAGGTAGACAGTGATAGTGCACAGAACAAATATTGGAACAAGATTCATTCATACAGATAGACAGTGATAGTGCACAGAACAAACTTTGGAAGAATATAGTATATCACTATTGATAACAGGACATTTAATCTGGTCATATTGTTATTTGAGATAACAATTAAACGTACCTATTTCAAATGCAGTTTATCCATATGTCAATGCTTTTTGATGTATTGAAGAATTTCATATAAATTTGAATATACAAGGCAAGAAAGAGAAATATTTTATTTCGGTGTCACACATTACATGTACATGATGTTTCTAAAGACCTTTATTGTGAACATGTTTAAAAGACCTGTGATTTTCAACAAAAATTCAGATTTTGTTTTTAAAAAACAAATGAGGAATAAATGCAATGAATATCTTTTTACATTTACAGACAAGAATTTTTAAAATTAAAAAACAATCTTGATCTGCTAGCTGACCCATCTCAATGTGGCATGGAAGACACTTCATGTCCGCAAAACAAGTAATCAATAATTTCTTTGTTTAGTTTCTACCTCTGGGTCATCGTACATAATTTTATAGATTCCAAATATGATAATATAATAAAATCAGGAACAGATATAAGGTTGAACCATATATTTAGCCTTGAGAGCTGTGTAACTTTAAATCTATCAGAAGGGTGCTGAATGTAAAACTGTTACATTTATTCCCTATATCCCTACTTCATTTGTAGTGAAGCCCACTGGCTGAATGGTTTACGTTATTTATAATTGGGACATTCAGTGCCTGGTTAGGTGCTTGACTTTTGGTGCTTGGTTCAAATCCTGCGAAATATGTCCACAAAATCCTAAAAGTACAAGAATCAGTGGGATCACTAACAGAACAATGTGAGACATATTCTTCAATGATCATCTAAGAGACTATGCAACAACCTAGAACATGTATGATGATAATAATAATTTTAATAGCATATTTATAAAGTGCACATATCCACGCTCGAAAGCATGCTCATGCAGTGTTCGATCAGAGAGATTTAGCATCATGATATGTTCTTGTATGACGCTAAATCTCTCTGATCTGACTGCATGAGAGAATTGTACTTTTGGAACTGCTTTAAGCATGTAGGTCTGTAGATCCGTGACTTCAAGTACCCATTTGCTGGGTGGACTGAGTGCAAAGTGGATGAAGAATCTTGACAAAGGACAAAACACAGAAAGGACCTAGGTCTCTTTTATAGGCCTCCATCGGGATTCGAACCTGAATCCTTGGTGTGATAGGCCAGCATACTCCGCAAATGATCAAAGGGGAAATAGTACTGTGAAATATTTAATTTCTTAACAACGAAACACAAGTGGACATGGTCATGGAGACAGAAAAAAGTTAACAACGGTATGAGAGAAATCGGACAAGTTCCAACCAATCAGTTGAATGCAGTGCCAAGAAGCCAACCAGCTCCATATAAAGGCTTGACTGTATTTGATCTTCGTCTAGACACCGTTAGAGATTGCAAAAATCAGAGACATCGGTCATCAGATACTCATGACTTTTACCTTTGGACATCTGCAACATTTACTTGGACAGTGATTGTATCTTAAAGAGTTAACAAGATGCTTTAAAAACTTGATTTCTTTTATTTCCATCTTCCTCTTTAAATTCCAAAGCGTTTTTATTTGTAGAAGTACAACAATATTAATTTGCCATATGTGAAAAATCCACCAAGTAGCAAGTCAACGTGTAATGAAGGTTTGTTGACTCTTTGATTTCTTTATTGGGAGAATACACAAGATGTTGTCCATCATCCCTACACTTGTCCTTATTTGACTTCAAACCTTTTAAATGCCACAAGAAAATATAGTGTCAAACATTCTCATTGCAAGAAACTCAAAAATATCAATGAACCTCTTAGATATCAAGTTCTCTTCTCGCTATCTTATTCCAATTCTATAGAATTCTCAATGGTTGAATTAATTCAAAACAATAGCAATAAGCAAAATATCTGAACTATTTACACTTTCTTGTACTGAGGAGAATGCATGTAAGGTCTAAGGTCATTTAACCCAACATAAATAAATGAAACATGAATATCAAAATTTTAATATAAAATTCATTTCTACATCTTCTGCTCAAAATAATTTTCATTGGTTAATTTTAAACTAAACTACATGCCTAATATCATAAATGTTTATACTCCTTTGCACCGAGCAGCATGTCAAGATGTATGGAGAGAAACAAACAAATAAAACATCAGCACATGATTGTCATCATAAATAAATAATTAGCATCCTCTCCAAATCCATCTTCCTGTCAGGAGTGGACAACACTGCTACAGTTTATAGTTAAATACCAGTTTGAGACTCAAACTTTGTTGAACATTGTCACAGTTTCTAGTAATCTGCCAGCTTGAGATTTACAATTTCTGGTTATCAGCCAGTTTGAGACTTACACTTTGTTAAACATTATCACAATTTCTAGTTATCTGCCAGTTTGAGATTCACAATTTCTGGTTATCTGCCAGTTTGAGATTTACAATTTCTGGTTATCAGCCAGTTTGAGACTTCCACTTTGTTGAACATTGTTACAATTTCTGGTTATCTGCCAGTTTGAGACTTACAGTTTCTAGTTATCTGTCAGCTTGAGACTTACACTTTGTAGAATATTGTTACAATTTCTATATAGTTATCAGCCAGTTTGAGACAAACACTTTGTTGAACATTGTCAGTTTCTAGTTATCTGCCAGTTTGAGACTTATACACTTTGTTGAACATTGTCACAGTTTCTGGTTATCTGCCAGCTTGAGACTTACAATTATCTAGTTCTAGCTACACAACTTATCACATGACAAACTCGGGCAAATTTATGTATAACCCTCGCTCTTGCTCGGACAATAGAAAAATTCACACTCGTTTCATAAAAGTCATATGACACACTTCCTCGGGTAATTATATCTCTATAACCTTGCCCTAGAATTCCTGTATGGAAAAGTGTGCCATGTAGCCCAAATTACATCTTCCTCATTGTTATCATTTAGTTTGACTCTCAAACTCTCTTTAACAACAACAACAACAACAACAACAACAACAACAACAACATAATGCATGCATGCATGCAACAGAGAAGTTTACTAGTTTTACAGGATTCTTTCCAGGGACAACAAATTAAAGCTTCAGCCCACATTTGACCGGATATGGTAAGTACAGCAACAATATTTATTAACACTAAATGGTAACCATCTTCCTTGATGGTAAATCTAAGAGTTTGAAGGTAAGTGCAGAGACCTATCATGTCATCTTGGGCAAGAGAGTTTATTCAAAATGCAACTTTGTTCACCAAGAACACCAGTGGAAGATCCAGAGATGGGGTATTCAGGGGTTCAAAAGGTGCCCCCCCCCCCCCCCCCCCCCCCCCCCCATGAAGACAATTGGTTACCTGGTTTTGGAAGGTTTTGTAAAAAGTAAACTTCAAACACAGTTAAGGTTTGAGTCATAACTTTACTTGCATTTAAAGCATGTATTCAAGGGAAAGTGTCACCTGTAAAATTTCTAAATTTCTGGATTCGCCTATGCAGACAATTGGTTACCTGGTTTTGGAAGGTTTTGTAAAAAGTAAACTTCAAACACTATCAGGTTGGTTTGAGTAATAACTTTACTTGTACTTAAAGCATGTATTCAAGGAAAAGTGTGTCATGTAAACATGATATTACAATAATAGACATGCATCAAACAAGTTTCACAAGTTTATTACAAGAACAACAAAGTTACTGCAACAATAAAATATTCTCTCCTACAATGTTCATAGAATAAATATTTCAAAGTTGTCCCTGGATGCTTAAGGATTCAACAACAATGTATACTACAGAGCAAGTTAACAAGTTTGACAAGTTTCTCTTCAAGGACAACTGCTATTCAGTCCTATATCATTTCTACATTCAGGAGACAGAGAAGACTGGTTTCAATGTTTTTGTAAAACACTTCAACAGTTAACCCTTTCCTAACTCTTTACCTGTTCAGAAATAATCCTAGATCTCCGATAAGTTTTCATTCCACTCAATTGGACAATCAGAATGGTTTATCACTGACTAATACAACAGTGATATGGTTTGCTACTAATGTAAAAGAAGTGATTGTGAGATCCCCCTCCAGCAGGATTCGAACCCGGGACCTCCAGGTGAGAGTCAGACGCTCTACCAGTTGAGCTAAAGGGATATCACTAGCCGAAGCCAGGAGAAACACTTTCATCTGAGCTTGCCTTACTAAAATAATATATTTGGAAGAAATCTTACTGCCACGTAATTAATATCAATTCACTCTGTGAGAGATACAGGTTTATATTTAATACTGTCAATTGGTTAGTAGAGTTTCACTCTGCCAGAGATGCAAGTCCTACAGGTTTTTATCCCCCCAAGGCCAGACAGTGGGTTTAGGTGAGGTCGGTGTTTATAGACTCCATGGCATAACCTGACAGGAATCTCCCCTCAGGCCAACCTTCCACAACTAAAGCCCCTCACTTCTCCTCCAACACAGCTTTATATGCAGATGAAATGTGGATTTTCCACTTGGTTGCCATGGAATTTGAAGTTCAGAGTTGAAGCAGAAACACCCAGGAGTAATTACATGTCACCAAATACATGTTTTCTATCTTTATTCTTGAAATATGCAGAAAATGTACACAAATCCTGATGTTTTTTCCTTTGATGGATAGCAATGTTGTTGAGATGGCACGGAGAACTGTATAAAGGGTTCCCTGGACACAGAAACAAACCCAGACACTTTCCAAACTGTCTCTTTAAATATATGCATTCAAATAAACATCCCAAGTGGCAAGATTAGCTTTGTATATATATCCATATGATTTGCAAATTCAACAATGTTTATCAAAAGCATGTCCCAGGAAAGTTTTTTCAACAATTACTATGGAGATTAAAAGCTGTGATAAAGATTTCTCTGGAGAACAACAAACCTAGAATGTTCATGAACTGTCCAGTAAAATATATGGATTATACGAAATGTCTCAAAAGCCGTCTTAGCTTGTATACATCCATATATTTACTTAGACATCGCACATGTTAACGATACACATATCCATATATTGTAGAAACATTGAAACAAACCTTCACACTTGGGGCATTGAACACAATCACAATTATTCATATACATAATGTCCAAGTAGAACTAAATATTTGCATAGTCAGCAAGTTTACATCAAAATATAGAGTCAGACCTCGTTTATCCGGACCCTGCATGGTAGTATTTCAAATCTTTTCGATGCATTTCTATACAAATGATAATTCACTTAATCACACAACTTGCCATACGTATGGTTTTCAACTGTAACCAAATCGTGCGGATAAACAGGGTCTCACTGTATCATCACTGACCAGAATTACTTTCCACAAAAAAAACTAGCATTCGGGAGGTGCTAACCACGTAAATTAGACATGAATACGGTATGTGTTACAAATGTGGAACAAATAAATGATTCACGACGGCACAAGAGAAGTACGAGGCTTACGAGTACCATAAAAATATAAAGGTAATAAAGCAATAGAATTCATAGATTTAATGTTACATTTCACCATCCGTTGGGCACATCTGATGAAAAACGGGTGGCAAAACATAACATAAAATCTGTGAATTCTTTGTTGTGTTACCTTTGAGTTTTGACGGTATCCCTCCAAAGTCTCTTTCTTTCCACAATGTAAGCAGATGATAGTTATACTTCGGTATGTAAAAGTTCTGTTACAACTTAAACTACAACAATAAAAAGCTAGAATACTGAATGGATTTGTTAATTACCAAGTTTATTTCATCTTGTGCAGTGGGTAAAGTTGATGTTTAATTCGGGTTCTGCCACTCATGAAACATCATCTTTTTACTACTCGACCGTAGGATACTGCAGTTTATTATAGTTATACAGCAACATGAAAATCCACTGCAAGAATGACATCAAAATAGTGTACAGTTGTGATGTACATCACAATGGTCATACCACAATCACACTGGATCATGACTCAAGGAAACACTGTCAACACTTTCGCTTGATAAATTTGGGCAAGTAATAAACCGAATACTAAACTGCCTTCCATATAATTTCTCTTTTATTGAACTCATGACTGATATGGTATCTTATCTTATACCAAATCATTAACTTGTTTAATAAAAATGGTTTCAAATGGAAGGTGCTCTTTACTCATGACACTCGATGAAATAACCCTGGTATCTGACAAACTCCATTAACATAGCTGTCAACCCCTGAGGGATGCAATGAGTGAGAAGCTGGGGTCCAGGGGGCGCACCCCCCTCCGCCCGGTCAGGACCAGGGCGAAGCCTTGGTGGGGGGGTGCAGGGGGGCAAAGCCCCCCCAAAAAATTATGGTTTTTAGCTTAATAAGGGGACTCAAAAGATAAGTCAATAACCATCATTGAACATTAACAAAATAACTTAAATTATCATAATATTCAACAGGTGTGAAGCAATATTATCTCAATCATTAAATATAAAACACAACATTGAAAGCAAAGCCTAAAATCCGGAAAATATCACTGATACTATAATTAATTTTAGTTAATTTCGTTTAAAAAAAAAAAAAATTCAAGTGGTCAGAAATGCGTGAGTGCTTGAGATTGAGGTAAAATGCGCGAGTCTCACGCAGGATGCGTGAGAGTTGACAGGTATGCATTAAGTATTAATATACAGAGATATAGATTATGAACAAAGAAACAGGAAGAAAGCGGCAAAACTGCATGCTTACCATAATGTCTGAAGGCTGAAATAGAAACAACACACATGCAGAAAGATGCTCCACACAACATAGTATACCGTGACATATTTCATCGTGACGCACAGAAAAATCTTAATAAATGCATTGCGTTTGTAACAAGTACAACTGCAAGAAAACATAATGAATGCAGCTGTGATTGTCGTTTTAACCCTTATTGTACAGAATAATTAGTTTCATATAAACCATATGTGCGCATATACGTTTGACTAATTTTTGCGCTACTTCCTGTAATTATCTAAGATGGTCATCTCACTTCCTTCTATATTGTGTTTTGCAGTATAAAAAACGTAAGTGCAGGAGTTACTACCCATGCAGATGAAGTATCGATGGCAACAGGGTGGTGTTGTCCAAACATAGGACTCACCGGAGACTGAGCGTAGCTGCCATAGGCTGCAGGGTGGGGTGTCTGGTACCTCATCCCTCCGACCCCCATCCCTCCGACACCTACCCCATTGTTGCGGTAGTAGGTGCCGGGGGTCCAGCTGCCTTGTGGGGTGTGGTACCCGGTTGCTGAGGGCGTGGCACTTGGTGACATTGTACTGTTGTTCTTCGGTGCATACACAGCACGGGTTTGCTGTTGAATAGAGGGAGAAATCATTTAATCCTTTGAACACATTAACTGTGGATTGAAGTATGATGTCTGAGTGGCCAATTTACAGGAATGACAACTCTTTAACAAGATGCTGAGCTGGGATTGGCCCCTGGCTAGCTATCCTGGAACTATTGGGACTATTGGGACTATTTGCAACATTTTATGTCATTTTATTGTATTTGTCTCTTGTAGCCCTTTGGTAATCCTGCTCCATGACTGTGTAAGATAAGAGTCTTGAATACAGTCTAGATCCTTATCAGCAAGTCTAGATAAACTGAAATATGGAACTGGAAGTATTGAAATCTTTGCTGTAAGATCAAAGTAAATGAAAAGTGATCTTATAGGCACATAGTTCATGGGGTTTCATCTACCTGGAAGGTTTTGTTTCAATGTCCCTGAGGGCTTGGCACTTTGCACTCATCAAATTCTTGTACTTGGGTACGAACATTTCCTGCACATGTTTGCTAAGAAGCTCCAAATTGTACAAATTACCTAGTGCCAAGTTTGAATAAGTTTGATAAAAAACCTTTCTTCAAGATATCTTATATGAACATATAACACTACATGGGTTTGCTGTAAAATAAGCTTTTTGGAGGTCTATCAAAGTTAACATTACGTCCACTAATCTTAGCCATGAAATTGTAAACATCTAACCATTGTTACAGTCATGGATTTGCTGTAAAGAACTAGAAATAGAGTTATAGCATTAGAGTACTGGGAGAAATTGGTTGGGTGAGAAATAAGTTACATGTATAGAATTTCAAAATTAACTTCGAATAAAAAAATGTCTTAAAGAGTTGAGTATCATGTCTTTCTTTAGACAATCTTCACAATTTATCATACATATAAACAAAAACAATTACAATTTTCCTGGAGATTGGCAACTTATCAGGAAGCTTCCAGAGCCATTATACATGTTGTCCAAATGTAAAACTATGAAAATGACAAGAAATGTAATCAGATTTTGAAGACATAAAAGTAAGTTAATTTCTCCTATTTCAAGTTATTTGACAGTAAAAGTGTCATAATCTCGAATAAAAAGTATTAAATGACATGTTTTGAATATTTATTGCTGTATATTTCTATATCAGTAAACTTATCCCAATCTACACATAAAATCTCCCTGGAAATAAAAATATTACTGTTTGTATGTTATCAGGAAAACATTGAACAAGGAATAATCTTTTGATTGAAATCATAAATTCAGCAACATTTATTGAGATCCTGGAAAAGTGAATACTAAAAGCTATGATAGCATGATTATATGTATTTAAGCAGGGGACATTACATGGGCTGCTATAACTATTGATTGCAATCAAACATATTTTTGGTTTCATGGTGTTTTGATAGCATTAAAAATGCATCAATAATACGTTGTCCTATTTTCCTTTCACATATGAGGTTATCCAGATGAAGAATTCTCTACTAACTCCAGAACTATCCAGATATTATTGGATGAGAAAGATTGGGTAACAGCAACATCACTTCACATGATGAAATCTGATATAGAAAGTACAGGAAATCCTGCAATAATTGCCCAGCGATTAATAATTTCATTTTGTTTAGGCAGGCTACTATTTGAGGCAGGCGATTATTGTTTTGAAAGATGTCATATCTGTATGCAATTCTTTCAGATTGAGATAGAAAAATAGAGCCATGGGCTCTGTAGCTCATCAGGATTTTATTTATTATCTAAGGTTGAATATCTAAGTTATCTCAAGTAATACATTGTTAACAAGCAAAAAATAGGTTTTTAGATCATGACCCCTGTGACCTGTATTTGGAGTCACAGGGTCACCAATCCTACAATTAAGAATCACCTTTGACCAAAGAGTCTCTACACAACTTTTCAGCTCTTAGAGTCTAGAGTCTAGACCTTTTGGAAATGGAGAAGAAAATGAAAACAGGTTTTTGAAGATGTGACCCCTGTGACCCCATTTGGGGTCACGGGGTCACAAAATCTACAATTTAGAATCCCCATGGGCCAGGGAGTCTGCACACAATTTTTCAGCTCTCTAGACCTTTTGGAATTTGAGAAGAAAATGATAATAGGGTTTTAAGGATGTGACTCCGGTGACCCAATTTGGGGTCACAGGGTCACGAAATCTACAATTTAGAATCCCCATTGGCCAAGGAGTCTGCACACAACTTTTCAGCTCTCTAGACCCTTTGGAACTGGAGAAGAAGATGAAAATAGGTTTTTAAGGATGTGACCCCTGTGACCCCATTTGGGGTCACGGGGTCACAAAATCTACAATTTAGAATCCCCATGGGCCAAGGAGTATGCACACAACTTTTCAGCTCTCTAGACCTTTTGGAACTTGAGAAGAAGATGAAAATAGGTTTTTAAGGGTGTGACCCCTGACCCCATTTGGTGTCAAGGGGTCACGAAATCTACAATTTAACATCCACATTACCCAAGGAGTCTGCACACAACTTTTCAGCTCTCTAGACCTTTTGGAACTTGAGAAGAAGATGAAAATAGGTTTTTAAGGATGTGACCCCTGTGACCCCATTTGGGGTCACGGGGTCACGAAATCTACAATTTAACATCCACATTACCCAAGGAGTCTGCACACAACTTTTCAGCTCTCTAGACCTTTTGGAACTTGAGAAGAAGATGAAAATAGGTTTGTAAGGATGTGACCCCTGTGACCCCATTTGGGCTCATGGGGTCACGAAATCTACAATTTAACATCCACATTACCCAAGGAGTCTGCACACAACTTTTCAGCTCTCTAGACCTTTTGGAACTTGAGAAGAAGATGAAAATAGGTTTTTAAGGATGTGACCCCTGTGACCCCATTTGGGGCCATGGGGTCACAAAATCTACAATTTAACATCCACATTACCCAAGGAGTCTGCAAACAACTTTTCAGCTCTCTAGACCTATTGGAACTGGAGAAGAAGATGAAAATAGGTTTGTAAGGATGTGACCCCTGTGACCCCATTTGGGGTCATGAGGTCACAAAATCTACAATTTAGAATCCCCATTGGCCAAGGAGTCTGCACATAAAATTTCAGCTCTGTGGACTCATTGGTTCTGGAGAAGAAGTCGAAAAAGCGAAAAGTTTACGGACGGATGGACGGATGGATGGACGGACGGATGGAGGGACGCCGGACACCATGCCATGCCATAAGCCCATCGGGCCTTTCAGGCCTGATGAGCTAAAAATTATAATCTGATTTTAAAATTGTGTATATTATAAAAGAAGTTCTTACCATAAGGTTAAATGGCGAATAAATGTACCTATATGGAGGTAGTATTTCAAGTAATCAAGATAATCATGAATTCATTCATATATGCCAACTGAATCTAGCTTTTATAAAAGGTACATGATTATTCAAGGATTTACGGTATTTGAGTTGAAGTATTCGATGTTATAACAGGGTTGCAGAGATGAACGCTGTACTCCAGTAAAAGAAAAATAATATTCAGTTTTGTTTGTTTTCCAATCAAATATACTATGTTGGGTTGGTCTTTTGATAGTTGTCCAATTTCCTGTCATATATGAGGCTTGCCAGGAGATTTATTTTGTAAAGCCAGTAACTATCTCGAACAAAAGTATTTGGTTTGAAGGGACCTTGTTTCAAATCGTAATAACTAATATTTTCTTTCATTATCTAATACAAAAACTAAAGTAAAAAGGAAACTGTAGGTTAATAAAGACAAAGATTGATGCTACTGCAACAACCTGTTTCTAAGAAAAACTTCAGCAAATACCACTGAGTCCAGCTGAACCACTTATAAGGCAAGTGGAATAAATGTCCTATATCAAAATATACAAACATTATCTTGTTTTAGTAGGTTAGAAAGTAAAAACAATAACTGGGTATTCAGTCTTCTTTGAAACAACAATTGTTAAAAGCGGTGTAGCACGTTTTTTGTATAATGTTTTCTCAAATTTGCCATTTATTATTATACAATATATTGTGACATTAGATCTCATTTCTCGATCTGATAAGTCGTAAACATAGAAAACGGTTATCTGTATTGGAAGAAAATGGTGCGACATATAAAGCGATCATTGGTATTGAACTCTTCAGTGTGATAGGTAGATTTGTAGGCCTCTTGCGATGTTGAGAGTTCACACATAAAAATAGTTGAACATTACATCATGGCGCCATAATTAAAACTCTACTTTGAGTGTTAAGGTAACGCTACATCAGTCAGATCACTTGAACTGCCTTCGAGCTACCTTGGAGGGAAATGGACTTGTATGGCTTAACTGAACCATGTACATTCGTTTTGGAACTCTTGTAATTGAATGAGGAGTACTATTCAGCCATTTGTAACACTTATTAACTTTTCGTGAGATCCCTTTATTTCAGTAACAAGAACGTACTACAAAATGCCAATTTATATAAAGAATTTATAGAATATTTCAGAATTTACATTTTTTTTTTTAAATGTCTATGTAGAGGATCTAATTATTCAGAAGGTGGTTCATCTATGAAACAAGTAAATTATAATTTATAGAATATTCAATAATTTACATTCTAAAAAAAACACGTTCATCGCATAACATGATTAAGTCTAGGTAGAATACCCATTGTTCGAGTGGTTGTTAACTTGGAAACAAGTGTCCTTTATTAAAATAAGAATTTATAGAATATATAATAATTCATGTTTTTCAACAAAAAAAAAATTCATAACACACAATGATTACTCTAGGTGGAATACCCATTGTTCAAGCAGTGGTACACCATGAAACAAGTGCCTGGTGCCCCTGGTAACAGTCAAAATGCCATCTGACATCCTAACATGTCCCATATGTCCGACCATACAATCAAACTTTACTTCCCGGCCTCCGAACCAACATCGAAAATGTGAAAGATTTTATTGCAAACATGCTCGGAAATATGACCTTTCCAAAATCAATAGTAAGAGGTTTACCACTGCCAGTACATTAGAAATTGGCTCTCTTCTCATATGAAACTGGAAAGTGAAATTTTTTTTTTTTATTTTATGGCAACCGTACAAGGAAAGATGATTTATCAAAATTTGATTTTTAGTATTGTACTACAACTAATCGAATATAAAAGCTTCTTTTCTTGGTTCAAAAGTGAAAACTATTTATGACATTTCTAAATTCCATTAAATGCAATTTTTTTAATACAATTTTGTAAATCTCGTCCAAGTGACAATTGATTTACCACCAAAGACTGATAAATTTTAAATTGGAATTTTATTCCAAATGTTTTTTGAGATAACATCAGAAAAAAATGGTTTCTTTTTCTTGCAATGACGTTTTTCAGACAAGTCTAACACAGTAAGAATTCGTTGATACTGAATTCATTGAGTCAGCCCTGCTCTCTCGTTCAAAGTAAGTAAAAGTCATGAACTTTAGAAAATCTATTCACATCAATAAACTCTATTTACTTGTTAAATCAATGATATAAAAATCTTTGAATTTTTTTAGCTAAAGTCTGTGCTTCTACCTACAAAATCTACGTCTTATACAGGTTGTCAAATCGATTAGACTTCCTATGAGCTGAGGTGAATGGTTTGATGAAGACGTAACCTAACTAGTTTGGCTACTATTGAGTCCTTCAAAACCTGTTTAGAGCCTCTGTGTTGTATTTGATCTAGTGTTGAAGGAGAGAAGTGGAACTGCTGATGTGATTTGGAGCACTAGGGAAAGAACTAAACTAACTTCTCTAAATGTGGAACAAAATTGACATATTTATGTTGATTCAAAATCATGGACTGCTTAGGCTAGACAAAATTAATTACTTGGTTTATGGATTTTTATTAGCAAAAATAACCCAAGACATGGTGTGTTTGTGAAACACTGTTGTCTGGATAAATATGCTAGTGTTCAGAATTCAGGTAAAAAATTATTGCTAGCTCATGTGAATGATGATGGGGGCGGGGTTTAGAAAGAGGCATTCTCAATTCTCGTTTGACGAGCACAGCATAATTAGCTGTATGAGATTTGGTCAATCCAAAAAATACCTTGCTAACTATTATTTATGTATGAATTTTATTAGATTTTACAACCTATATTTACCCTCTCTCAGAAAAGGGGGATGGGTGCACTATTGTCTGCACTAAAATTTCATCGGTCATTTTCAAAACTTTCACATGATACAAACATGCAACCCCTCTGTATCCTCCAAGTATTTAGAAATGTTAGTTTAGATTCAAAGCTATTTAATTAATTTCAACATCAACCCAAGTTCAGCAGTGAACAACAGTGCATCTCCAGATGCTATGGACACACCATGCAAATGACCCCAGATATTAGAAGCACAAGTTCCTCGACAAGTTCTGTACCCTCCACAAGCTATGAATCACACTGATCCACACACATATCAGGTTTTGCCTGCGGCTGCAAGTGACAAACAATTAGACATCTAATTTTCCAAAGAATACATTGAGTGTGTTTTCTTTAAGTATTTGTAGTGACAGACATACATTACAGCAATCAATACAGGCATTTAGCCTTGTCAGGCATGTCCATACCGGAGAGTCGCCATAGCTAATTGTTACTGGCATCTGGTTTTGAGAAATGAAAAGATTTTCTTGTTTTCTTTCTAGAAAGGAGGGGGTGGAATAGCGCAGTGGTTAGTGTGTTCCACTTCAGATCAAGAGGTCCATGCACATGGTTCAAGTCCCGCCAGGGGCACGGCAACTTTGTCTGCTGTGGAGAATTGTTCTACATACAGTAAGGTTTAGGTGCAATGCTACACTGAATATCAGTGCAGTACTACCCATGGTTTGCTAGTTCCAGCCGTAATTGCTCAAAGGTTTCACAGTAGTGCATAGCCATATGGTGTTACAGGCTTTCTCCCTGCAATTGTACGTACTAGCAGCCGTTATATAAGTGAAATATACTCTTGAAAGCAGTGTTGAATCCCAAACTCATCTGTTTCAAAGGAATTTATTAAGGCTTGTCTCTTGACAATACAACTGTGAACCAAACTCATTGTGAGTAACATAAGACAATACAGAACTTTGCATAATTTTTAAGCGACTTTCAGTGTGTTGATGGAGTCACAATTACTTTATAATTTGTGTTATTATTTATAAAAGCTGAACTGTGGCTGGCATGTGTCATGGTATTTTGGAACATATCAAAGCCGAATTGTAACATGAAAACACTGAGTTTTCAATTAATATTTTCACTTTGGAAAGCAACACTCTCAAAGCCTTGAGTTAGAGATTATCCAGGTATGATCAGGTATATTTCTTTGATCTTTTTGCAATGATAAATTCTGTAATTATGGACTTGTAGCTGTGTCAGTGATGTCATGAAAATACCATCAGTTGTTTCTTCAAACAGCTCTGATTGGGCAGCAAACAGGTCCAACTTTATCCTTGACAATGATGTAATGTACATTTAGGTTTTTCTCAGATGATTAGAAAACACATAGCAAAATATTGAGATGACTAATTTCATTCTCTGAGGCAGGAGACTCATTCACTCCCACATATCCCATTCTAGCCTAGAAAAAGGTTTTTTGAGTGCATTTAGGTTTTCTCTGATGATAAGAAAGGACATAGAAAAATATTGAGATGACTCCAAGTGAAGCATTTCCCAGATTTCACCCCATTTCTAATTAACATTTTTCTCAAGAGGGGCGAAGAGCTAACTTCAAACAAGAGACAACCCGCAGTGCATAATCAAGACTAAATCTGCAATCTAAACACTGACTTCACACATCAGAGGTGCCCTCGCTAAACCAGTGACCTTTGAGGTCAGGTCGGAGGTCATAAAGGTCACAATCAGGTCACAACAAGGTCAAATGTCCCCTAAATTAGCATGAAGGTCGTCTTCAGTTACAAATGGATTCTGTCAGTTGGATTGTGTGTCCATTTTGTCATTCAATTAAATTGGGTGACTGAATTATGTTTCTGCAGCTATACGAGCTTTGTAAGATGAGAAAGAACAGATGATTGTCACTTGTACATTGGGTTGTTAGCCTGCAGAGCAGATTGATTGTCACTTGTACATTGGGTTGTTAGCCTGCAGAGCAGACCAATGAAAACACTTAAAATAAGGATGCATCATATTATGTCATATATAATGATACAAACCAGTGATATTCAATCATCATTCAATAGCATACTGGTAGATATCTTACATAATGATACTATTAGTTTCAGTATCTAAAATTTCATTTTATTTTTGATTGTCATCAGTAAAATTAATCTGTTTGCCATCTGCTTTCATGTTCATTATCATGTTTTGTAGTATCATTATTGCATACCCATTATCATTATTGCATATCCACTATCATTATTGCATATCCATTATCATTATTGCATATCCATTATTATCATTGCATATCCATTATCATTATCGCATATCCACTATCATTATTTCATATCCATTTTTATCATTGAATACCAATAATCACTGTTTTATGAGTATTGCATATCGATTATCATCATTGCATATAGCCATTATTATTATTGAATGTCAATTATCAGTATTGCATCTTGAATTTTTTTTATTGCATGCCATCAAGGAAAAAAATTCATCGTTCATTGTTCTTGGAAAAATTTATAATAAAGAATAGATTTTTATATATTACCAAGTATACCTAAACAATGTACCAACTCAAATAATTATAAATAAATTCATCAAAATATAAAACTGGTACTAATTTTAATATTAATTATTACACTTTATATCCTGTTTTTTAGTCCTGCTGTTAAAAGGGCATCAACCTCTTTGTCATAGTTGCATCACGCCAGTAGCACAGAATCAATATAGCATGTCACATATAAATAATGACAGTATTTTCTAATTTCCCTCCCAAAAGGCAGAAAATGACCTTTTCATCATGCAAGACAAAGTGCACTTGAAATGATACACCTATTCATGAAACCAGCCAATCAGAAGAGCTCATAAAGGGGAGATAATCAATACAACAATGTTGGTTCCACGCAATGGCAGAAACCTATCACATACATATCTCTTTATAACGCTTTTCAATAAATGTCAAGATCACCAACTCCAAACTAAGAAAACAAAGCATATTACATTTTACAATAATGTAGCTAAAAATGATTGGAAAATATCAACAATGGCCCCAATTATTGCAAATTTGGTTGCAGAATTAGCTTTATAACGTGGTACTGATGGGACGAAAGAATCTGCAGTTGCATGTTAGGAGACAATTCATCGGGACTGATTGTAACACGACCCTGTCTATGACAGCAAGCCAATTGTCTTGGAGAAGTTTGCAAAGGGCAAATAAATAACACTGTCACTTAGGATGATCACCTTGACCTTCGGTCAGCTCTAAAGATCCAAGTATAGACTAACCATTAGTCTGTGAAATAAAATTTCAGCAAAAAATAAAAAAAATTGAAGGGAAAAAAACAAAACAAAGGGGACTGAAATTTCTTAATTTTCCGGTTAAAAATAAATAAAACCAATCTTCCTAGTTTTGTCATAGACTTGCCTAGGCTTTAATGTTATCTTAGGGTCTGGTTAATTCAAGTTTATAATAGTAGCCTCTGTCATCGATATCCTTATAAAAGTCTATAATAGGTCTAGGTCCTCATTGTTTTAAACGTAGTCTTATACACTTAGGTTCTGAAAAAAGTATTTATTTGCAAAGTATCACTATTGTATTAAATATTGAAAAGGAGCCTATGAGAAATAGATTTTAGACTGAAAACAGAGGCTCCTTTTCAATATTTTTTTTCAGTCGAAGTGTTAGATTATTTTAAACAAAACGAGGGCATTCTTCTGATGACATTCAATATTCCAAAGTATGCTAAGGAATAATTAGATAATTCAGTTTTGCAATTAACATATGCATTGATGGAAGTAACACATACTAGCTGTATCATTAAACTATCAACACTGTCAACACTATGGAAGCTTTCCACACTCATAGCGCCACTTTTCATTTTTCAACAAATGTGCTCTTTTCTTTTTCAAGTTGTGAAGTATGAACTTAAGTCATCAAAATATTGAGTTTATTATTATTTATCAATTTGACTGTGTTTTAATCATGTATCAATAGCATACATGCGTAAACGGGATTATCCTCTCAAATTGCGTTTCCACAAATAATACCCCAATAGAAGCTAGCTAGCCTCTCTTTATGGCAAGCTGGGACAACTAGTGAGTGACCACACCACACAAACAGCCCCAGGCACATTGCCACTGACAAGAACAATTTCCTAAGCTATTTTCCTTGTTAACAGTTCTCATTATCCCATTCCCTGAAACATATTCAACTGTATAATCGACTCTGCTTATTTGCCTAAAAGTCTAGTTATTTCCACAAGCCGATGTGTATACAGCAGTGACATCCAATACCACACCACGAGCCTTCGAACACCAGCGGTAGAAATGCTTACCTACACACAGGAACCTGACAACTTTAGTTCTTGACTAGTAGCTTCTTGTGCTTGGCTTTAATTATGCTGTTTGATTAATATTGTCATGAAAATTGGTAAAGATTATTCTTTCTGGTTCCTTTTTTTTATTTGACGGATTCTCTGTTTTTGTGAACTTTCTAACCTAAGGGGAATAACTCCATCATCCCAGCACCACAACTATGCTAACAAACCAAAGGTTTAATTCAAAAGCTTGAAAGGAGCCAACATGATTGTCTAATTTTGTCAACATCAGTAATAAAATTTGATAAGAACACCAAAAACAATAGCAGTTAAATCATAAACATGTCACATTTCCAGTGACCTTATTTCAATTACCTAAGAAGCAAGTCCACAGGTGTTATTTGTCAAATTTGAATGGCAAACTTTAACAAAATTCATAATTGCTGGATCCAAACTTTCCACTTTCTGTCAAACCGGGTTTACACTAGCCAAGCCCATCATTATCACCTGTCACGGTTAGGCTCAAAACATCTATTTACAATTCAGAGAAAATATATTTACTACTCAGAGAAAATGCGTTTACAATTCAGAGAGCATATTGGCAAATACCCCACAGAGTTGGAGCTATTAGAGAGTATTTAGAAGGGTGACACCTACGTGATGTATGCATAGAGTGGTAATGAGAATACCAAGGAGGTATAAGCGGTGGACAATTGCATAATTGTGTTCTCTGACCCCACATTCCGCTCCCCATTGTGTGACTGACCTCCGAGGAGGTGCCAGTCCCTATGAGACAAGTAATGGAGCAGTTGGGTGTGGGTCTCGAGGTGTCTACTTCATCTTCCGTACAGCTAGGGGTCTGGAGAGACTTCTTCTTAGCTTATGTTTTTATTCTTCTGTTTGATAAGTCGTGTGGAGATGGACAATATTAGATTGATACTGTGACAATATCTATGGTAAACTATTGGGTGATTTAATACATGGTGGGTTGGTGGGATGTATAAATCATCTTTCTATAAAAGGAGCTTGAGAAAAGTGGTCCTTGTTGGTTTACAGACCTAGATGGTTTTGGAGAGGAACAATATTCGATTGATACTGTGACAATATATATGGTAAACTATTGTGTGCATGCATGATTTAACAGAGGCATGTTGAGTTGGTGGGATGTATAAATCACCGTCCAAACAGTTTGAGAAAAGTTTTTTTTGTTGGTTTATAGGCCTAGATGGTGTTGGAGAGGAACAATAGTGTAAGTGGGACTTGTCAGGAGCTGTGGAACATTTAAATGATGACGGTCGAGATAATGAATTAAGTGTAAGTCACCATCTTTGATACAGGGAAACAGGTTTAATGATGGTGAATAGATTTCGACACTGTTGATGTTTAAGGAAGTGTACGAAAGGCGCAGAGAGAATAATACGAGATAAATATCATCTGCCTTTCGGACTGTTGAGCTGAAAAGTTACTAAAAGTAAGCATGGAATGATAAAATGAAACTCTTGTCTTTGAAGAACAAGTAGAAGCAGAACAATTAGCAATTAACATACACAAGATTTCGGAGTTTATGCATACTCCTGAAGAAGGTGGGGTACATACACAATCAATGAATATCAGAGAAGCCTGTTAACAGTTAACAGGAAAATCAACAAAGGATTAAAATGCATGAATGGGTTACACAATAAGAATTTGCAGTATGAAGATTTTCATGAATATGACAAATTTCACTGGTCATCCGCACATATCCGCCTTATTCAAAGGCGTGCTATAATACAGGTTTATTATTATTAACAAAACTTCAATAAGGACACAAAGTCTCAACCATGATGATGTTATCTCTGGTATGTTCTGGAATCTTGAGACATTTTTTGTTTCAAACACGAGACGGTCATTATAAAGGAGTCAAAAGCCCAGAAATTTAAGAAATGCTAATTCAAGGTTGTCTCAGGTATGATATGATTGTTCTGAAATACCAAACATGACACTTAAATACCTAAATAGTTGAAATGAGTGACTGAATTGTACTCTATAACAGGGACAGACTTGTCTGCAACTGCATACGCTTATTGCAACGAACTTAGTCGACATATAGCATGAATTAACTTAGTTCACAACAGTGAACATTCATTTCCTTTCGCGAACAAAAAGGAACGTCTCTCATTTGCATGCCTTCATTTCACACCTGTCACCAATGTCAACATACTTCGCATTTTAATGTCTCTTGCAGAGAGACGAATCAGAACATGACATGATTTTAAATTTGAATATACAGCACATTCTATTGGTCTATACACTTCAAACCGGGGATGTAGCTCAGTTGGCAGAGTGTCCGCTCATCCCATGGAAGACCGGGGTTCGTTTCTGGTCGCATCATACCAAAAGACGTTAAAAGATGTGAGTTGTTGTTCCTTGCTTGACATTCAGTAGGACAGAACAACGCTTTAACTTGCGCTGCACTGTGACTGCCGGGTGCAAAATGCATTAATCAAATTTCCAGTGTACATTGTATTGCAGACAATAAAGTGTTATTATAAAACAGGTAGAGCCAAGGAGGAATAATTGACCATATAGGTTCTCCACCCTTCCGATGCACTATGAATCCATGCACTTACAGCAGTCCCCTCCCCGGCTAACACTTTGCAACTGTAATCAGAAGCCATGTGCATCCAAAAGCCATATAAGGAAGGAATGCTGTACAGTATATACACGTGCATCCTGATTTATAAATGCTTAACCAACATGGATGACAAAATAAAATTACATTGTTCTTAATTAGTGCACGCTTCAAAGCAGAATCAAAATTTGCGTCCCCTGTGAAAGTTATTTTTGCTAAGCGCTTATAATAAATAAATGCATATTTATATTGCGCTAAATCCATGCTTAGCATGCTCTAAACGCTACACATATTATTACCCTGAAGGAAGTGTACTTTCAGGCTGCTACTAAGCGCTCCGCGCGACCGGATAGGTCTGTACTTTCCCGTGTTCAGGTACCCATTTAAACAGCACGTTATGCTTATGGTAGTTGAACTGTTTGGAAAGAATGATCGACAATGTTCTTACTCCTGTTCAGGTTAAAAACAGAGTAAGCTATCATAAATGTTTTTACTTTTTATTATTAAGGTAAAAAGGGACACATTCCTTATCTGGGCAAGAAAATCTTTACAATATTCTTTTATTCATTAAAATTAAAAAAGTAAAGATTCCATTACATCCAACAGGCAAATGCATGAATGGTAAACAACGGACATGCCTGGTTGGTCGAGAGGAGCCATGGATCCTCTGTCTGCACTTGTTTATCAGATGATATCACATATATCCCACAGCGCCGGCCGATATCGATCAATAACACCCTCCCACTAGGTAGGTATGGGATCAGCTGCTAAAACAAGGTGATCGCATTTCCACCTCACCTTGCGAATGATATCTTATTAATTTAGTCTCATCATCGGGTCAATGGGAAGATTGGGTACTCTTCCATACTGGCCCTATTGATTTCACTTTATGAAGTGTATCATATTCCCGACACAACTCACACTCCGTCAGCAGTATTGTGTTATGGCCATGGTGTGACTTGAACACGTCACACACCATTGGAACCATTCTCGACTAAAAGCCCCCATGTATGAGAACAATGTTTGCAGATATGGCATTTCTACCATAACAATGGTCATAGGCATGGCAGATCTAATAGAACAATGCTAACAATAGGTGTGACTTATCTACCATAACAATGGAGACAATAGGTATCGCCTGTCTGCAAGAACCCATGGGTGTTTATCTACTGTCCTGTGTTTACATGTTGGAAAAGACATTGGAGTTCCACAGGGTTGACTTCTTGGTCAGGTACTTTTGTTAAGAAGTGTCATGGGTTTCTTTCACTTCACATATTTTTCCTTGTATATTTTTCTCTAAGAATATTGTTTTAGATTTAAAAAAAGATAAATAAAAATACTTTGAAAAAGATTTACACTTTCAAAGTGTCCTATGATATATAGGGGTCTTTCATTTACATCATTCTGCTTTGTCTTTAAAAGTTTTTCAACATTAATTAACTGAAAGTTTTCAACCACACCTTGAAATAATGCATGTTACATTCCAGCCAACTTCTATTGTACGGCATTGTTAACATGCTCAGTCTCCTTGTCATCTATTGTCTTTGAAATATTTAAACTTAAACCTTCTATTTCCATTGTAAAGGTATTTCAGAATTAAAACAGCGTCTTGTGTGTAAATGTTTAACAGTTAATATTTTGTCCAACCTCTGAGGCATCCATAAAACATAAATCACTTTTCTTTTTATTGCGAGCATACTTTTAAGTTGAATTCACTTTCTTCTGTGTAATTCATACATGTGTTTTCTTCTAACAGAATTTTTAAAATGTTGACTGGATTATACCTTTGTTTATTTTTACTCCAAGAAGGTATAAAACATACAGGATTAATGGTACGTCAGGCTTTTTTTTCAGTCAGTAAAGGGTTAAACAGGTGCATTTCTACCCTTGAATCCTTGAACTACTTCACATGCCTTGTACACTGTCAGTTACTACAATCCATGTCAACAGCATAAACTGCAAATACAGTTTGTCCACAACATCGACCTGCCAAAATTTCAGCACGTTAAAGGTAAAATTACTGTTTTCCATGATAATAAGGGGATTAGACAAGGTTGTCTGCTGAGGCCACCACCTTTCATTATCAGCGTGAACAAACACACTGGATCAATGGAAAATACTTCTAAGCCAATATTGCCACAACAACTTCAAGAAAATGGTGCACGGTGCTGATTCAGTTTCATCTATCATTGAGGTGTGAGCTCCTAAAAAGCTTAAATTCCTACAAAGATAAGTTTTGCAATTTTTTTCAATGTTTATTTTCGCAACAGTGGGGCCTTTGATGCAAGCCAGATTGTGTATAGTCGAAGATAGAAGTGCATTGCCCTTGACTGAAGATTTATAAACAAGTTTACTTTTCACAACTTCAATCCCCAAACCTTGTTATACCCAGGCCACCTTCATGAACAAAAATAATTTCAAACATCTCTAAAAATAATTGCTTATCTAGCCACCTTTCAAGCATAAAGAATGTCACATTTCTAAAACATATTGCTTATTCTATCTACCTCTTGGGCGTATGTAATTTCATATTTCTTTAAATTGCTTATCTTGACATAATCATTTTCCACATTGTTATTTGGAATATTTGCAATCACAACGTAATAGTATTATTACGGTATAACTCTTCCTGACCCATTTCAATCTGAGAGGCACAAAAGTTATTCAACAATTGTCACGTGTGCCGTCATACTGCTTTCAATTTCAAAAGCAAATGAACTCAATCCTCAATATTCATACACTTCATTTTTCTTAATAATTTTATCACCTAAGAGAAAAATGTGCATTCAAGATTTTGTCAATTATTTCATAATCTTGTTTTCCATCATAATATTCTTTTTCCATCACCTAGGTAAAGATATTTAAATTTATTATTATAAAGGAATTTGTTTAGTCTGTCAATTTGTAACAAGGTTTTGCATTACAATATCTTCTCTATTTATCATGTTGAAGACCTAACTGAAGGAATTTGTTTAGTCTGCGATTTCACCAGAAGGTTTGTATTACAATATCTTATCAATATATCACCTGGGTGAAAATATTTGACATAATTGTAAAGGAATTTGTTCAGTCTATTACAGCAGATCTGTTCCATATTTTCCCTCAGAAGTATATATCGTATGTTACTCCGGCATCGAATTAAATATCAGAATAAAGTGATGCTTGGTTGACATTGAGTTTATCTATATGACATAAGGGCATTGAGAAGTTAGGTATTTGAAACAATTTTTCTGGATAACAACTTCTTTATTGTGAACAGAAGCATTTCAAATACCTTTTCCAGCATATTTTCAGAATTCATAATGATATGAAATAATAAGGCCTGAAAGTGTCTATGCTATAAGATAAAATTAATAAATTATTTAAAAGAAATTTTTGGGGAAATTGCTAAAGACAGGAGGGGGAAAAAAGAAACTTTGCGACTTATGTAAAGAAGTTACCTGAAGTTTTCAGGTAAGCAATACAGGCACAGAATGTAATTAATATAAAGATCATAATTAATAGTATGTCGGTAAATTTAGCAACATGTTGTACAGGATCACTCACTCTTTTACAAACAATGTCCAACATATTTAAGTTCTTTTTAATTAATTCATGTGGATGATACTACAAACAATCTTTCTTGCTTACAAAATGTGTTTACAAGTGTTTAACTAAAATGACAGCATAATTTTTAACATGTCGATCAATACCAAAAGTTCAAAATGTAATATTTTCATGTGTTGACAACCATTAGAAATTCACATATATATGATAACAATTAAACTTATTAAGGTTTCCTTTTTGATCCAATTAATGCAAAATATCAACAACATGCATGCATTCTAAACATTTCAATCATTAATACACATTAATTAATAATACAATTTTTCATAATTACCATATAAATATTATTATCATAAATCACCCATCGCAAAAATAAGTGCATAGTGTAGACTACATGAGTATTGTAAATAAAAAACACTTCATTCACTTCAATCTATTTCCAAGGAAGCACCAGTAAAATCTCCAACACAATCATGCAACCAGGACTACTTTCAGTATCCAACTTAATCGTACTTGAAGGATGGAAATAACCTGCATGCCTTTCTTGGTGACCTCTGACCCCGCTGGTAGAAATGACAGGTGCCTCGGTAGATATAAAGAGGTAAACAATAGCACTTGCCACATGTGCATTTCCCCTGTTGTTTAGGTGAACAGAGAGAATTTCTCATCTTGATGAGTTGCTTTGCACCTAATGTCATCAACAGTTAATTATCCACATTCTCAGCATTAGTTACACATGTACAGTAGTTGGAAATATTCATTATGTATATTAAATATATAAACACTAGAGGAAATTAATTTGAACGACATGTCACAAGAATATGAAGCACATTTGAGGAGACCACTTGACGTGTTACCACCGGTCATAATCAAAGTGATATATTTTTGTAATTTACAATTTTGATGTTATATTATTGTATCTCAGCTTTTTAATAAGCTTGTTTCATATTCAGTATGATATTTACATACCGGGAATGCCAGATTTCAAAATCTTACGTACAGAGTATTTTTCAGATGTAGTTTTCCATTGGAAGTTTCAAAATAAAGAATGTATACCTTGTGTATAATTTTTCTGTTTATAATACAAAATTATTGGATATAAACAAAGAAAGAAATAACAAAAATATCATCAATGTATAAAATAAGCTAAAAAAGAAGCCATCCTAAAAAGGTTATTTTTAAAGAATTTAATGAGACAATTAAAAAAAAATCTCAAAAAGTACCATCCCGAACAAAAGTTACAAGGTTCCAGGCTGGTGGACGGGCGGAGCTTACTTAATTCAAACAAGGATATTATTCAAAAGTTACAAGGTTCAAGGCTGGTGGACGGGGCTTACTTAATTCAAACACTGATATTATTCAAAAGTATAATTCTGGAAAGATATTTCTATGCGATGCAATTGCTCTTATTTTATCTCCCTAGTTACCTAGTACAATGTCAGGACAATGATGTGCAGCAACTCATCCTGCCTGCAGCCAGGGGAGGGTTAATGTTTCATTGAAACTCACTGAAGGATAGCAAAATTAAAATATCTTTTAATCTTAATCTAAATTGAAAACATCATTAAAGCTACATTAAAGTATTTAGCTTCATACAACATTAAATTTTCAGTACAGGTTCATTTACAAGCATATGAATACTTAACTGAAGTGCAAGTGATTTATAAGCAAAAACATCTATAAAGGATTTTCTTCATTGTATTAAAACTTCAACATTCCTAGCGTAAAGTGATGCAAGATTTAGGTATTAAAATATACATTCAAGTATTAAAGGGGCAGTAGCACATTTTTTCGCTGAAATAAGTCGATGAAATATCTTTGAATAATAATGTCACCAATAGTAAAACACTCCTCTCTCTGCAGAAAATCAAGTTAAAAATGATTGTACATGGTTCCGTTAAAGCCATGAGAATCGTTTTTGTCATTCAAAATAAAAAATGTGTTCACCATAAAATGGCCGCCATGCAATTTTTGCTTTATATGCAACACTTTTATTACCACTACGGATAATTGGTTTGTGTAAAGATGTTTAACCCTCTAAAGTAAATATAAATGACATAAACTATCATTATAAATGGGAAATTTGAAAAACAATTTTTTGCCAAAAAACGTGCTACTGCTCCTTGAATTACAGAATTATATATATAAGCGCCTCATTTACAAGCATCTAAATATTTTATTCAAGTGCAGTCATTTGATCAACAGCCCAAAATACCAAATTATAGCATGATGCATGTAAATGTATACAACATTATCAGTTGAAGAGCTTATTTTTAAATCTCTTATCTCGAGAGCTATTTATGACTTGTTTCGTTGGGTGCAAAAGGAAAACTTGTTTTATAAATCATAAAGATGATATTTGAGAGTAAAATGAAAGATATTCTTATCATGTACAAGCTGTTTAGAATGGATGCATATTATTTTGAAGAAGCGAAAATTGGATGGATAACCAATTTAATAATTCCTAAAGATATGATTTCCTTCAAATGAAATATTTTCTTTTGAAATCTCCACACCAACAGATAGAAAAGTTTGACAGAAAATTTAGTAAAATGAGAAAGATAAGGCCTTTCTTCATTTTGACATAAATAGATAAAGGAAATGGTTTTAAAAAAATATATCGTTTCGTGTATGAAGATTTTAAAAAAAACTTTTATCTGCGTCCATGGATATATATACACAGAGCAAAAGTTCATTGATAAATTCCCAAAAATACAACAATGTTTTTTTGTCTATGTTTAAGATTGAAAAGTTATAAATACATGCCATTTTAAAGTGAAAGTTGGAAAACAAAATAAAACATAAATTTGTTCTTAAATCACAAGATATCTATTTAATCAACTCATAAATTCTTTGATGAGAATGCTTTGCTTAACTTCAAGTTCAGCAATCTCGGACAGAACACGTAAATGTACAGACGAATTTATGGAAAGTTTTTCAGATCACGTGCACGTTGTTTTTAATATAAAGATAACAGTTCATGTTTTGGAAAGGGAAAGCTCCTAGAGGACTCAAACATTTCAAATCATTATCTTCATAACGGTGTTTTATCATCATGCCACTTTTTCTACAATTTTTTTTTCGTATTTACATTTTAATTGCATGCACAACATTTCAACCTTTTCCATTCTGTTATTTTATCAGTTCTTACTTAATATATGGTTTTGGAAAATGAAATGGTTGACAAATTTCCAATAAGAGCAATTTTTTGTATTAGAAATAACGTAAATCATGAGTTTCTGTGAATCTAGACATATATATACTTATTCTAAACACACAAATATAAATTGTAGACAATGAATGAACAGAAATGGGAATTGAGATAAACCTATTCTCGGGTACTCAATGTTCTGACCCTGTACACATATTCAACCTGGGATATTTCATCAGCCTATTGCTAATTGTGTCAGAGGTTTTGTTTGGGAACAATGGCAGATCCAAAAGGGGTTTCAGAGGGTTTGAATCCCCCTTTTGAATAATCGACCATCTTCCCAAGGCAAGGTGAAAATGTATCGAGATCTCTCCATTTTTTCCCCTAGGCAGAAGTGGTGAAACGAATCAGAGACATCTATTGTGACGTCCCTTACCATCTGCTAACATACAGCCAATGAAATCGCCGTTCACATTCGGAACCAATTCAAAATAAGCAATGATCGACACAGTCACAGAGGTAATTCAACTGTCTTCTGATTGGCTTATCTGATTAGCCTGCAGTACGTTAAAATCTTAGCACTGAAAATGCGAGGGTTGAGGTCAAGGGCGGAAGGAGAAGATATGGAAATCTTTTCGTTGCGTCTGTGACGTTGTGAAGTTGAAATTCGACAAACTCCCTGGGCGCATCCGTCTAGGCCCTTTATAGAGAGGGTTCTATTGTGGAAACAAAATTTGAGAGGACATTCCCGTTATCATTTATGTTGTTAATACATGGTTATTGCACAGCCCAGGTAAATCATATGACTAAAGGTAATATTTTTTTATGACTTTACATTTGAAAATTTGATAAAAGCTAGCGCATATTCATTCAAAAGAAAAGCGATGAGAAGTGAAGCCTTTCATCGTCGCTACGAGTATGCTCAGTGTGGAAAGCCTTGCTACAGCAAAACAAGACATGGTTGATTAGCTTAAGGATGTTCGCTCCTCAAATTTATAGAATTAAACTTTTTTTCTAACTTATATTTTTTAAAAGATCAAAGTATATGATTGAAAAATCAGCATTAAAAAATAGGGGGTAGTGGGTTTTTTTTCTAGATATGACGCCTGTAAGAAGTACAATTTTAACATGGGAGTCTATGGGAAAATGAGAACTAAAGTGCTAAAAACTTTAAAATACTGCATTTCTAGTATTAAACTTTTTTTCCTTTTTTTGATATGTTACAAAGTTCATGTTCCCCTACCGAAATCGATGAAAAAATATATATGGTAGTGTGGGTTTTTTTAAGCTTTGACACAAAATGTACCTGAAAACCTCCCTTTTTAGTCAAATTTAGGCCATTTATGCTGTTTAAGCACTTTTAGGGTTTCTAAAGTCACATTTTCTTTATTTCATTTGCTTTTTAAAAGTATCTAGGCGATGTTGAATATCATGAAGTAAATAAAAATGACAAAAAAGCTTTGCTTCATCATATTTCATTTTTGAATTTCAACCGGAAGGAGCGGACATCCTTAATGATAAAGTGTTTGTTACTGAATAATCTATCAATTAGATTATATGTTTTATAATTGTAAAAAAATAAATTAGTGCAAATACAGCGTTTTTGCATCTCGCATCATACAAAAAAGCAAGATGGCGGACTGTTGAAGATAGAACTCCATCTTTAAATAGGTGAACACTAACAAAATGAGAAGAGCCAGACATATGTAAAGGTCACACATACCAGATGCATACAACCACACATACTAGATGCATACAACCACACATACCAGATGCATACAACCACACATACCAGATGCATACAACCACACATACCAGATGCATACAACCACACATACCAGATGCATACAACCACACATACCAGATGCATACAACCACACATACCAGATGCATACAACCACACGTACCAGATGCATACAACCACACGTACCAGATGCATACAACCACACATACCAGATGCATACAACCACACATACCAGATGCATACAACCACACATACCAGATGCATACAACCACACATACCAGATGCATACAACCACACATACCAGATGCACACAACCACACGTACCAGATGCACACAACCACACGTACCAGATGCACACAACCACACGTACCAGATGCACACAACCACACATACCAGATGCATACAACCACACATACCAGATGCATACAACCACACATACCAGATGCATACAACCACACATACCAGATGCATACAACCACACATACCAGATGCATACAACCACACATACCAGATGCATACAACCACACATACCAGATGCATACAACCACACATACCAGATGCATACAACCACACGTACCAGATGCATACAACCACACGTACCAGATGCATACAACCACACGTACCAGATGCACACAACCACACATACCAGATGCATACAACCACACATACCAGATGCATACAACCACACATACCAGATGCAGACAACCACACATACCAGATGCATACAACCACAAGTACCAGATGCACACAACCACACGTACCAGATGCATACAACCACACATACCAGATGCATACAACCACACATACCAGATGCATACAACCACACATACCAGATGCATACAACCACACATACCAGATGCATACAACCACACATACCAGATGCATACAACCACACATACCAGATGCATACAACCACACATACCAGATGCATACAACCACACATACCAGATGCATACAACCACACATACCAGATGCATACAACCACACATACCAGATGCATACAACCACACATACCAGATGCATACAACCACACATACCAGATGCATGCATACAACCACACATACCAGATGCATGCATACAACCACACATACCAGATGCATACAACCACACATACCAGATGCATACAACCACACATACCAGATGCATACAACCACACATACCAAATGCATGCATACAACCACACATACCAGATGCATACAACCACACATACCAGATGCATACAACCACACATACCAGATGCAAACAACAACACATACCAGATGCATACAACCACACATACCAGATGCAAACAACCACACATACCAGATGCATACAACCACACATACCAGATGCATACAACCACACATACCAGATGCATACAACCACACATACCAGATGCATACAACCACACATACCAGATGCATACAACCACACATACCAGATGCATACAACCACACATACCAGATGCATACAACAACACATACCAGATGCATACAACCACACATACCAGATGCATACAACCACACATACCAGATGCATACAACCACACATACCAGATGCATACAACCACACATACCAGATGCATACAACCACACATACCAGATGCATATAACTACACATACCAGATGTATACAACCACACATACCAGATGCATGCATACAACCACACATACCAGATGCATACAACCACACATACCAGATGCATACAACCACACATACCAGATGCACACAACCACACGTACCAGATGCACACAACCACACATACCAGATGCATACAACCACACATACCAGATGCATACAACAACACATACCAGATGCAGACAACCACACATACCAGATGTATACAACCACACATACCAGATGCATACAACCACACATACCAGATGCATACAACCACACATACCAGATGCATACAACCACACATACCAGATGCATACAACCACACATACCAGATGCATACAACCACACATACCAGATGCATACAACCACACATACCAGATGCATACAACTACACATACCAGATGTATACAACCACACATACCAGATGCATGCATACAACCACACATACCAGATGCATACAACCACACATACCAGATGCATGCATACAACCACACATACCAGATGCATACAACCACACATACCAGATGCATACAACCACACATACCAGATGCATACAACCACACAAGTAACCAGAAATCTTTTGAATGAAATGGAATTTTAATTAATTATTCTATTGCAAAACAGTCATGGAAACTATAAGAGTGTAAATAAGCAGGTATTTTTAAAACTCACTTCCCTTGTTCTAATTTAAACTGAAAGCTTGTCTTTTATCAAACCTATCACATGCTGATTCTGCATTTTTAAAACTGTTTAGAATTATCTTCAAATTTCCTTCCAGTTCATTCATGTCTCCCCACTTGTAATAACAGACAGTTTCTGGAAATGTCCTGCTGTGTTATTATTTGTTTAATGTAGTCTATGTTCTTCATATGTCTTCACATAAAATATGCTGAATAGGCAGATTATTTTATTGTAGAATATGTCTACAATACAAACTAGTTCAAACTATATACAGATCATATTCACAAATTTCACTAAATTAAGTAAAGATTACTGCTGAAATGTGCCTTTAATTGTAGAGTTTATTCTTCATGTGACATATGATATTCTCATTGATAAAATTTATTCAGAAATGTTCTCTTCCTGAATTGATCTTAGTACAAGATAAATCTTATATTTATTACTCCTTTATTTGTTTCTCCTGTCTCTTTTAAAGGGGCAGTAGCATGTTTTTTCGCTCAAATAAGTCGATGAAATGTATTTGAAAAATAATGTCACCAATAGTAAAACATATCCTTCTCTCTTCAGAAAATCAACTTAAAAAATGAGAGTACATGGTTCAGTATATATTATAAAGCCATCGGAATTGTTTATGTAATTCAAAATAATAAAAGGTGTTCACATTAAAATCGCCACCATGCAATTTTTGCTTTGTATGCAGCACCGTTATTACCACTGCGGATAAGTGGTTTGTGTAATAAAATGTTTTATCCTCTAAAGTAAACATAAATGACATAACTATCATTATAAATGGGAAATATGAAAGAATAAAATTTGCAAAAAACGTGCAACAGCCCCTTTAAAGTGAACCCTGAATTAGATGAAAATAAGGCAGTGCATGTCCACAGGGTTGTGTGGAGTTGATTCTGGCAGTTCATACAGATCCAAAAAACAGATACCAAGGATACGCTAATGCGTGAACATTAGTAAAGTAAAGAAGAAAGGGGTGTATCCATCAAACGTAACAACATTGACCTGGCTATTCATAGAGGAAAGCAGTTGCATGTCATTCAGCTTGGGATGTAGATGTCTAACAATGTTATATTTGGGATGCAGATGTCTAACAATGTTATATTTGGGATGTAGATGTCTAGCAATGTTATATTTGGGATGTAAATGTCTAACAATGTTATATTTGGGATGTAGATGTCTAACAATGTTATATTTGGGATGTAGATGTCTAACAATGTTATATTTGGGATGTAGATGTCTAACAATGTTATTATTGGGATGTAGATGTCTAACAATGTTATATTTGGGATGTAGATGTCTAACAATGTTATATTTGGGATGTAGATGTCTAACAATGTTATATTTGGGATGTAGATGTCTAACAATGTTATGTTTGGGATCGCACTATCTTTTACAGTTTTGCAGGAAGCATACCCTGACTCTCAGAGTCAGGCACCAACCAACAGCACTGCCTATCTCAACAGATAAACCATTCAGCCACCAAGACCTCAACCAGACGATTTCTCTTTCTCAATGTTATTAGTTTTAATTATTAAAAATCTTTAAAGATAAATTTAATATCTTGAAAAAAATATTATACTTCACTAAAGTGGTATGGAGACATTATGCTTGAAAGTTTGGGATTGTTGGTTGCATGGCTTAATTGGCTGAAAGAGATCGCTGCAGTATCTGTGTTGTGTTTTGACTCTGGCGGAAACCACATGCTAAACAAACCATATCACTTCCTTTCTTCCTTCACAGACATAGCTAGACTCTGGCACAGTCACAGTCTGATAAAAAATCAACCCTGTTCCAAGGAATTAAATCTGCAAAATAGTTCATATCGGGATACGAACTGGTTCTATAGATTCCTTGCCACGAGGTCTGAGGATACCCTGTGCAGGCATTAGCGCAAATGTGGCAGGGTGAGGTCAATAGCGTTCCTACTATAGGTCCCAGGTTCGAATCCCCCTGGATGTTGAAATTTGTATTTTCACTTCTGCTACACAGACAAGGCCCAGTCAAATAGATGAACAATCCATCATAGTTTTTAAACTGTTTTGAAAAGCATTCAGAACAGACGAAAGGATAGCTATTCTGAGTTATCTGCACCTAGCTTCTCGCACCAAAAGTTTTTGTGAATTACAGCTTTTTTAAGGCTTTTTAGTTGTTTTACAGGATTTTTTGGGCTAAAATAGGTCTATAAGGCTTTTCAAAGCCAAGAGTCTAAATTTCAGGCTTGTAAGAACTGTCTAATACAAGTCAAGTGATCTCAATATCAACAACCAATGAAATACCTCATGACAAATCATGGATTTTAAATATTTAGGAGACTGAATCCAAGTCTAGAGCACCTGCCCAGAATCAATTTTCTCATCTGATAGAATCTGCTTCCGTTGTGTTGCCTCATTTATAACATGCATTTGACAAGTGGCACTCCTGACCCAAACAATTATGTCTATCAGTTAAAAGAATTAAAATGTAAATCAACTAAATGCCATGAAAAATACTGGGCCCAAATTCTATCTTGGCACTAAGGTAGTCATAAGACAATTTTAGTATTCATTGTATTTTAACTACAAGTACTTAGATACTGATGATGATTTGATTTATTTAAAATTGATAAAAACAAGCAATGCTAAAAAATTCAAAGTTTCCCTGTCATGTTGAAAATAATGTCAAGGTCATCAAATTCTAATTAGCCCTTTGTCTTCCCAAAGAGAAGCTTTGTGAGAATCTAATGAACAGTTCTTGGGACATCCCACTGACAAGAGTAAAATGACAAAGTCTTAATTGTTGTGACCTTGAAATGAAGGTTAAGGTCACAAAGTCTATAGGAATATAACTCTCATTGGTAAACTTTAGTGCAAAATATGAATAGAATCCAATGAATAATTTTTGAGTCATTCCATACGTATAGACATACGGCCACACACTGCAGAATACTGTATCCTCTGATATTAGAGAACTGTATTTCCCCACAATGTCCCCTCCCCTGCTATCATAAAAAAAACATTAATTTCACAACATGATTCTGAGTAAGTCTAGATAAACTAACGTTTAGTCAGAATTTTTGTTTTCTAACCAACAACATTACAAGAATTCAAATAGTTATATAGGAGCCCAAAAGATGTCTTAATTGCTGTGCAGAGTAATCTAAACTTGCTTTAGACTGGGATGGTCGTCAATTGAATATTTTGCTCTCGGGTCTGGATGACAGACTAGTCTGTAAACTGATACCCTAGGATATTGCGTATCCCCATTCTGTTACTGTTTTCCCCCATTGTGGTACGTATCAGTTCCTCTACTTATCCCGTCTTTCTCTCATTCGCTCCCTCTATCTCTCCCTTCATCTCTCCCCAGTGCAATATCACCTATATCAACCTGCTTCTGTATACATGTTGCCATGGACATCAGAATCAAAGGTTAGCGTCTGCTGCCCCAGACAACCAATCAGGAGACAGCGTGATCTACAAAATCCCTGATTGGACGATAATGTACTGCAGGTCTGGCGTCAGCAACAAACATTTCCAGAAAAACCCACACATAAAATTTTGTTTATTTGTCTCTACAAGAAATTTAAGGGATGATAGGCTAAACATTGAACGTTTTAAAAAAGCAGGCACTTAAATGTAACATAATTTTTCAGAATGAATACGCCAGTTGCTGTTAATGATGCCGTCAAAAGTCTGCTTACAACACAGGAGCCATGGAGAAGGATGTTTCTCTTTGTATAGCCATTCACTCCTTACCACGAGAACAAAAACTGAAGTTCCTAAACCTGTGAGTCAGTATACTGCATCACATTATTCACATCAAACACAGTGACTCACGTGTGTTATTCTTTCATGATGTATCAGGGAAGGAAAGCTAAGAACAACTGAAAACTTCTTTGTTTAAAGAACCACAAAGTCAAGAAATACATTTCTTGACTTTGTGGTATAATATATGTATTAAACAATTGAAAATGTCAATGAACAAAATAACCACAGCTCATAGACAAGAATTGGATATACGCAAAAAAAAAATCATAACACTCAACAAGATGATAACTTTGTTCTTTCATCATTATAATAGAAGTATAAACTATTAGTCTGGAGAAGATCCACGAGATCAAGTGACAAGAGAAAATGAACCCCCGGGTTCCTTAATATCCTCCAAAAGCAGTTTAAATTTAAGGGTAATTTAAGAAAGATCAGATCTTATTCAATGGTCTGATGTATAAGGAAACACATATGTCAAGCTTCAAAGACATATCAAAAGTTTGAGCCACGCTAAATTAAGTTAAAGTTTAACCCACAGTCAGAAAGACGAGCACTCAAAGTCAAGGGCCACAACTCTCTAAATATGAATCTGAACGGTCCCAAAAAAGCACATGCCTATCACTGATGTATATCCAAAGAATGTGTAAAGTTTCATAAAAACTGTCAGAGGATTGATTTCAGAACACCGTACAGGTACTGTTTATGGGACAGACGGTTGGACAGACAAACGGGCTGTGCCATGACAATAAATCCTTGAAAATATCTCGATCCTGGTAGGTCGGTAGGATGGTCTTGAAACCGGTAGACTACCAGGTAAACCGGTAGACTTGGCATGTCTGGCATAGAGGTCTTCAGAGAAGTTTTCTCTGAGAATTGTCCACAGATAAGAATAGCTAATTTTGCCCATAACAACTATTTCCTATCATCCATCCAGGTGATAACAGCAGTTCTCTGATAACCAGACAGGTGATATGAGAATATAAAACAAACTATATCTCAGAGAAAAGTCCAAAATATTCCATAACAGCCATCCAGGTGATAACAGCAAGACTCTGATTACCAGATGGGCAATACAGGAGTAGGACATTATCCTTCAGAAAACAGACCAGGAGTTTTCTGAATAAAGACGGCTGGGATATCAAGGTAAACAAGCTAAACTTTCTGCAATACACAGACACCTAGATAACATAACAAGCCTAAGGCTAGGTGCTATTCTCAATATTGTTCCTGTTCAAGACTGTTCCTGTTCTACAGACATGAATATGGTTGCACCAACCCAGTGGCAGATCAGAGGGGGTTTGAACCCCCTCCCCCCCTTCAATTAACCGTAAACCAAACACTTTGAAAATTTCTGTATCCGCCACTACAACCGATTTCAGCTTTAAGTTCAATCTTAACCACTGTTAAATACAAGCTTACGATTGATCTTATAGGGTAAGATAGAACGGCCCCCAAACAAAAACTGTTAGCAGATGTGGAGGAATTGGAAATGTCAGCTGCCATATTGTACCATGCATGTGATATAAGCTAATAGCTGTAGCGTGATATAACTGATAGCTGATGAGCGGTATACTCAGATCACACCCTTCCGTATTATCCCCTAGGGCTTACACAGTACACTTATACACATAGCTAATATGGACCGTTAAACAGAACCAAGTGTAACAATATAGTACAGGGTGTCACTGTTTCACCATAGAAATGATGATGGATGTAAACATCCAATGATACATTACTCACTACATGTTCTAGTAGTGCAACAAATGTACATTTACTTGAATGTCAAATCTATTACATCTAGATAAATCTATTTATACAGCAGGCATGCATGGTAGATAGCAAAGATTTGTATTGTAAACCTTGACTCCAAAAATATTTTACAACAAAAGCCTTCCACAGGAAGTTCACAAACTGTTGAACATTTTGTGGTAGAGTGGTTTAGCTGTTGGGACAATATGAGCTGGTGATTGGTGCCTGACTCTGAGGGTGTCAGTACACATTCTACAAAAGGCTCAAAGGACTTCAAAAGGTAAAAAAAAAAGTACTGCTAATAGGGATCCCCAAAATAACAATGTTAAATTGTTTCACCATCTAAACAATATTTATTTTCAATCCAAATTCGGATAACTTTAATGAAGACAATCAAAGATGGTTGATGTGCTGGCCTCTCACGCTAAACGCCCGGGTTTGAATCCCGGTGGAGACACAAAATACTTGTGACCTAGGCCTTATACTGTGTTGTGTCCCTGGGCACTTTATGCACACTGCTCTCAGTCCACCCAGCTGTTTCAATGGGTACCTGGGCACTTTATCCACACTGTTCTCAGTCCACCCAGCTGTTTCAATGGGTACCTGGGCACGGTAAGTACCAATCCATATAGTCGCCAGGAGCGCTTCGTGGCAGCACGGAAAGTAAAATTCCTTCACAGTAATAATTCAAATTGCGCTTTAAGCATGCTCATGCATGGAAATAGACCATTTATTATTATTACTATTATTTTTCTTTGATTAGTGAACTTCAAAACTGGAATCTGAATATGCACTACTCAATCTTAGAGGCTGCAGGTGATAAGAGAGAAGAGAGAAGAGAGAATAGAGAAATTGTTCCCATCTCTACTGTTTCCTGTACTTATCTCATCCAGCACAGCTACAGACAGGCTCTGTCCATGATAAAATCATCAAACATGTTTTCCTTGTGTCAGGTAACCAGCCGAGTTATTGTATGATAGAGGCACTTGTCTAACTATCCTGCTACAGATTTATCTCTATACAGTATTCTATTCCTTTCATGGTACAGAATGTCTTTAGCCAATAACCATCTAAGACTATTCTGGATTAACACGTTGTAATTCCTGAAAATTGGCCACACAAATAGGTTTGCATGGCTCCCATAAATCTGTTTTAGTATGGAGAATCACATATATTCCTATTGGTCAGATACTCTTACAGCCAAGCTGTAAGCAATTAATGTATTCAAATGTTAAACCAGTGACATGACAGGGGATGTAGCCCAGTTGGTACAGTGTTCCCTCATCACCTGGGTCGCTTGGGTTCGATTCCATGTTGAACCATAACAACCTGATCTGAGTATACTGAGTTAAGCTGCTCCTTAATTCATCAATCAATAATTTTATTCTCTAGAAAACCACAATGGTGGTACAAGAACGAATACAATTATTCTATATACAGTAATAGATAATAAAAAACAAAGTTTATGGTATATAAATACAGAGTATAATACAAGATGACTAATTATTCTAAGTATTTCTCAAAAGAGATGCTACCTAAGCCAGTACCATCCAAAAGATCTTTAATTTTTGCTTCATACAGATAGTACCAGACGTCTGCGTTTTGTCTGCCAGTAGCAACAAGTAAAAAAGTGAGCGTGGCTCACTTATACCCACGACTGTTTAAGTTTGACATTTTTATTTTACTTAAAGAGAGAGGTGTTTGCACACCTAAGGATTGATAAGCTATGAAATGTAATTGCTAAGATTAAACTGTTTGTGAAAATGGTAGTACAAGTCTCAATCTTCATGTAAAAAAGGAGGTTTAAGTCAAAATAGGAATAAAAGTAACTTGAAAAGGTATTGGTAACATAATACACTACTGCTATTACCACTGATTTCAACTTTATTTTGGAAATTAATCCATCATAATGATTCATTCGAGTGACTTTAAACAACAGGTACATGGAAGCACACCCCTGAAGGCACAGTGAGAGATATAAAGCACTTTATGGCTGAAAGGAAAGAAAATTTAACTTTTCCCAAAATATAACCAGTGGAAATATAAAATAGTAAAATCAACAAGAACAAAGAAGTAGCTTTTGATGAAAGTTACATGAAAAAGAAAATGATGAAGTCAACAAATCACAACACAGAAGTAGCTTCATTCATTCTAGCTATGATAAATTACAAAAATATAAATAATCGCCAAAAATTCAAAAATTCACCAAATCGTGTTACATTTTGCAATGCACCTCTCCTAGTGGTGAAGAAGACATGTACCAAATTTGAAAAGGATGAGATGAATAGTTTTTCTGTAATCGATCGGACAAAAACATTTCAGAATTTGTCTAAGTTAAAAAATACAAAAAAATCGCCAAAAATTCAAAAAATCACCAATTCGGTTTAAACTTCGCCCTGCACCTCTCCTAGTGGTGAAGAAGACATGTACCAAATTTGAAAAGGATGAGATGAATAGTTTTTCTGTAATCGATCGGACAAAAATTGTCTTCGGACGGAAGGACGGACGGAAGGACGGACGGACGGAATCGTTGGTATTACTATATACCCCCAACCGTTGGTCGGGGGTATAAAAAGGATTTTTAAACTATAAAACTTTGAGGATATTGGCTATAAGACGGCAATACCATTCATTATGGTGTGATTAATAAGCTATAGCCCACCAACCTTTACAGGAACTCTTTTTGTGGGCTTTGAGGATTTCACGGACATGGAGATATATATACTCTATGATTATTATACCAGACAGGTATAGTCATCACAACACTGGCCATATTGTTCAAGTGGACCCGACAGAACATCTACATATATACCCTCTGCTAATCACAAAAGTCCATAAGTCTACATTGCTTGTCAACAAACAGTCATGTTTACCTATTTACACACCAATACCACAAAACACATTACATAAAACAGTGACAGAAAGTATCCTACCATGGATGTATATGTTTTATAATTACAGATATACAAGCTAAGAACCTCTTGATTCCAAATGTCAGAGTTTAAAGGGGATGTAGCATGTATTCTAATGGGATTAAAGAGATCTTATATATTGCAAAAGACATGTTACTAATAGCAAAACAATCCACCTCAATCAATAAAGTAATGATAGAGTTCTCAAACAAATGTACATTGTTCAGTTGAAGAACGTGATTCAATTTTCCTACTTCGAATTATTATAAGGGGTTCACACAATAATGATCGTCAGCAGTTTTGCTTAAAATGATATTGGGTCATGTAACGAGATGATTTACCCTCTAATGTAAATATACATATCGCATAAATGATAATAGTTAAAAATAGAGCCATGGGCTCTGAAGCTCATCACGGTTTTATTGATTTATTATCAAAGGTTGAATATCTAAGTTATCTCAAGTAATACATTGTTAACAAGCAAAATAATATTGGTTTTAGATCATGACCCCTGAGACTCACATTTGGAGTCACACGGTCACTAATCCAACAATTAAGAATCACCTTTGACCAAAGAATCTCTACACAACATTTCACCTTTCTAGAGCTTTACATATAAACTGGAGAAGAAGATGAAAATAGGTTTTTGGGTCATGACCCGTGACCTAGATTGGGGTCACAGGGTCACAAAATCTACAATTCAGAATCCCCATTGGCCAAAGAGTCTGCACACAACTTTTCAGCTCTCTAGACCTTTTGCAACTGGAGAAGAAGATGAAAATAGGTTTTTAAGGATGTGACCCCTATGACCCCATTTGGGGTCATGGGGTCACAAAATCTACAATTTAGAATTCCCATTAGCCAAGGAGTCTGCACACAACTTTTCAGCTCTCTAGACCTTTTGGAACTGGAGAAGAAGATGAAAATAGGTTTTTAAGGATGTGACCCCTGTGACCCCATTTGGGGTCATGGCGTCACGAACTCTACAATTTAGAATCCCCATTAGCCAAGGAGTCTGCACACAACTTTTCAGCTCTCTACACCTTTTGGAACTGGAAAGGAGGTGAAAATAGGTTTTTAAGGATGTGACCCCTGTGACCCCATTTGGGGTCACGAAATCTACAATTTAGAATCCCCATTAGCCAAGGAGTCTGCACACAACTTTTCAGCTCTCTAGAACTTTTGGAACTGGAAAGGAGGTGAAAATAGGTTTTTAAGGATGTGTCCCCTGTGACCCCATTTGGGGTCATGGGGTCAAGAAATCTACAATTTAGAATCCACATTGGCCAAGGAGTCTCCACACAACATTTCAGCTCTCTAGACCTTTTGGAACTGGAGAAGAAGATGAAAATAGGTTTTTAAGGATGTGACCCCTGTGATCCCATTTGGGGTCATGGGGTCACGAAATCTTCAATTTAGAATCCCCATTAGCCAAGGAGTCTGCACACAACTTTTCAGCTCTCTAGACCTTTTGGAACTGGAGAAGAAGATGAAAATAGGTTTTTAAGGATGTGACCCCTGTGACCCAATTTGGGGTCATGGGGTCACGAACTCTACAATTTAGAATCCCCATTAGCCAAGGAGTCTGCACACAACTTTTCAGCTCTCTAGACCTTTTGGAACTGGAGAAGAAGATGAAAATAGGTTTTTAAGGTTGTGACCCCTGTGACCCCATTTGTGGTCATGGGGTCACGAACTCTACAATTTAGAATCCCCATTAGCCAAGGAGTCTGCACACAACTTTTCAGCTCTCTAGACCTTTTGGAACTGGAGAAGAAGATGAAAATAGGTTTTTAAGGTTGTGACCCCTGTGACCCCATTTGTGGTCATGGGGTCACGAAATCTACAATTTAGAATCCCCATTAGCCAAGGAGTCTGCACATAAAATTTCAGCTCTGTGGAGTTATTGGCTCTGGAGAAGAAGTCGAAAAGCGTAAAGTTTACGGACGGATGGACGGATGGACGGACGGACGGATGGCCGGACGCCGGACACCATGCCATGCCATAAGCCCATCGGGCCTTTCAGGCCTGATGAGCTAAAAATTAATAATAATAATTATAAATGGCAAATATTAACAAATATTACATAAAAAACATGCTATAGTGCCTTTAAGTGGTGTAGTTGTAGACATAACATGGCAACACTGAACCACATGTTACACCATACAAACTATAGGTTTCTTAACAATCACCATAACAGAACAGATTACTAGGAATCTCACTAAAGATTTCTCAGCAAATCTTATGGTGAGCTTGGATTAATTAACTAAAAACTTTTATTATTTGAATAAGAAACCATAAATGTAAAATTAGTAAAACTGAACCGTTATTCTCATTTCCACGATAGTACCCTATCTTTAAAGGTGCATCCATTGTGTTTCATAAAATTTTATTTGGCTTTAATACATTCCAACATACCAAATGCGCTGTTTACAGTACAAATAAATTCACCCAGCTTGCATATTTATCCCCAATCGCCAAATATATGTCATGATTACTAGTTTCCAATTAAAATCGAGTAACATCAATATGCATGTTTAGAAATCAAAACTGCATGTCCCATTTACATGCACAGTAGTTATAAGACCTACGAAACATTATCACACCAAATTTGTCATTTTGTCTGTTATAAATAAGATTCCAAAATTACCTTTGACTCGATCATTGGCGAGCGTCAATTGCGATGTATTGTCCGAATTTCAATCCGAAATCACTACTTTCATCTTCATATCATCAATATACTAAGTAGGTACTTCTTGATTAAGCAACACCATTTATAACCCTTGGAATATGTGACACCAACAACACAATGGATGTACCTTAAACAATCATCAGAACAGTAATGATCTCTTAGTGAGCTTGGACCGAATAGCTAAAAACTGTTATTACTTGAACATGTAAACGTAACCCTACAGCACATTTTACTGATTATGTTAACCAGAAACAATATGGCAGTAATTTCATGGTCGTGAGATCTAGCCAGCACAACTATTCCGCAACTATTCAGTGCTAATAACATGAGTACACAGGCCAGGACCTACAGTCATCTACTGTCAGAAAGTGTCAGATTTGTGCAGAAGCCTAGTCATGAGTAGGAGCTGGGAGTCATGAAACAAAACTGTTCAACTGTATTTTCAAATATATTTTCATGACAAATATTCTACACAGGAGACATGCATCAGTACCTACATGATAACTACCATACTTCTTCTATATTTTGACACCTCTAAAAGTTCAACCATGTAAGATCATCTGACAGCCCCAATTCCAAATGTGCTTCAAAATTACGACCGTGAACTTTTCATGAAAATATTTGAGAAATTTGAGGGTCGAAATTATGGAAGTTACGGTATACAACTGGTGGATAACCAGAGAGTTTGAAGGGCTGAAACCCTGCCTGCACTGAGACAAGAGTTGGAAGACTTGTGGTGACACCCTGGGTAGGTGCAGAGAGTGCTGTCCACCCACCAGGAAGTGGGTACCTGGAATGGTACGATGGTAATCTCGAGCACCTGACAGGCGACTGGTTGTACCCAGGAGTACTCATTGACCAGGGATAATGTCATCTTCACAACGTCACAGGCGTAACAAAAATATTTCCATATCTTCTCCTTCCGCCCTTGACCTCAACCCTCACATTTTCAGTGCTAAGATTTTAACGTACTGCAGGTTAATCGGATAAGCCAATAAGAAGACAGTTGTATTGCCTCTGTGACTGTGTCGATTGTTGCTTATTTTGAATTGGTTCCGAATGTAAACGGCGATTTCATTGGCTGTATGTTAGCAAATGGTAAGGGACGTAACTCGTGATCACGACAGGTGTCGATAATTCGTTTTACCACTTATGGCTAGGTTGAAGGCAAGGTAAAAAAATTTAGAGATCTTGAAGAAGATGGGATAATGTCAGCCGAATGCTTTGAGCATGCAATGTACATGGATAAATGTGCCCTATGAACCAAGGAATTTTCAAATAGGGACAGGGTTCACCGAAGAGGTCCCATCAAAATACACGCAAAATTTGTCAAAAAGAGTTTGGCCAGGTGGGTTGGGGATGGTATAACTGAGACAACTATAACAATCTAAAAACATGTCAATATGAGCTAAACAATTCTACTGATCACATGTTAGGAAAGTATAACAGTTCTTACACTGGTACCTTCATACCAGAGCAACATCTGGTGCAGTAACTACTATGACAATAGTCCGCATTTCCAGCCAAGGCTCACAGGTTTCACACCTCTGCAAACGCTACAAATGGTGTTGCAGGCTTTTATCCAGCAATAGAACTTGCAACTTTAATGTAAGTGAAGTACTTTTGAAGTGGCAAACCTTAAGTCATTTAACCTCATCTTACTTATAAGTATAAGTCTTGATGAAAAACCTGGTCTAAATGCAGGCTGGAGAAAATAGTAGACACTCTTCACAAATCAAGACAACCAGTTTGAAATTATAATTAATCAAAAAATTATAAAAGTCAACAAGACTGAATGAGTCCTGCAAAACAAGACCCACTTAACCTTTGCCCATGCTGAATCATTGAGTGACAGATTCTGTAAGAGTGTGGTGACCTGTCAAGCAGGGTGAATTGTAATGTTTTGTGTAACATGGCAGACATAAACAAGTGTCCACAATAAACTGCTACCAAATTTTCAAAAGTAAAAAACAAAACACTGTTGCCGGAAAGTCTGATTTTTATTGTATTTTATTTGCATATGTTTTGTAAGGAAGTTTACACAATCTCATTCATTTCTGTATAAATGAATTTGTATGCCTGTACAAACTCACAGGGGGTGCTGAAATCAGTTTATTTGGGACAGAAAATGTTTGGCAATTAAGTGAAAATTATATTTTAAAATCATAAAAATTAAGTTAATTGATAAAAGATGTAGTAGTCATAATTTACTGTCTTTGATTTTAATTCTGATCAGTTACGCACCATAGCTGTTGGGCATTATAAAACATGGAGACATTAAATTAAATTTAGAGTTTACACAATTCCATTTCATGGCACTGATTTTCCAACACAGTATGTTCTTCTCTTAATTAAGAAGTCTGTTTCACTGGATAGCTCTATCACAAAACTACTATATGTATACCAACAGGTTAAGAAATGATAATAGAACTAAACATTGCGATTCGTCAATGCCAATTGATTATAATTTACAGAAATTACATTCAAGATAAAATTACAACAAATATTCAAGAAGTATATAGCATTCAAGACAGTAATATTGTCACATTTTGGGATCAAACTATCTGTAATAGTACCTTTCTTGGGGACAAAACATTGTGAAACACTGACTTGTTAACATCAACCTGAATGATTTGTTATATTGGATATGATAATGATGTAGAAATAATTTTTTTGTCTAAGTCGATGTAACAATCCATTACAAAAACACTTGTACTCAAAACAGGTAAAGAATTCTTCTTGGGAGACATAAGTACTTTAATTCCACCTTTCTACCGAACCCGAACAACGATGAACTACCTGCTATAAGGAACTGTACCCCAGAGAGAGATTACAGTACAGGTAATATACACTGACTGGGTGATACACACACATGCTGATATGTCCATAACAATTATATACACCATGGGGGGTGATATCTGGATGTAACAGCCTACACACTCCCTAGTGTGGTCTTGTGTATTTATACATTGTATCATGTTTGTTTACTTACAATCAAATTTCTATTTGTCCAGATTTGTTCCAATTTAAAATCAACTTTTTTCTATTTTTCAAGAAAACGGAACTTTCTGTGATTTCTTTTCATTTTCAACTTCAGCTTGTTTCATTTCATTCTCTTCCCACAGAGGTTACTCCTTTCAGATTTTCTATCATAACGTATAAATTAATTTCTGGCACAGAAAAAAAAATCCTATGCGGTTGCGTTGAAGCTAGGTGTGTGCAGTCACTGATGTTGTTTCAACTGAGCATGTCTAACTGTTGAAATAATTAGAGTTGCAATGCAGACATATTTTTTAAAAGATGTAATTCGGTTACAGATGACAAATGGACAAACATTAACCAGTGTTGCAACCTTTCACCACCAGGGGATTATGCGAGAATAGCAAAATATCGCCCATATGTAACAGAGGTTATCCCTGTGGGAAGGGAATGGTTTCATTTAGTTCATACCGACAATTATACCAACCAAAGAACCACTTTTGGCATTGATTCGGTTTATTCTCCTATTGAACTCTAAATATCCACTAAATTTTATGACATTAGAAAATGTGTCATGTGCATTACATTTAGTATTTAAAAGTATAACTGTAAATATTTTAAGCTGGTAACTTGTTTAAGTTTTTGCTTCTCCTTACCATACAAATCGACAAAATCAAAGTTTCGGGCTGGTAACTATATTTTAGGTTTTTGCATCATCTTAATGAAAATTGACAAAATCAAAGTTGCAGACTGGTTTTTGATTTCTCTTACCAAAAACATTCACAAAATCATGGTTTCAGACTCATAACTTTTTTTTTTATTCATCTTACCATGAAAATTTACAAAATCATAGTTTAGGGCTGGTAACTGTTTTCTTCTTTTTACTATGACATAGTTTTGCGCTCTTACATTTCCGGGTTATTCTCTACACTGCCAGAGACCAACGACAAGTCTAGGAGGGTAAGAAAGGGATGTTTATCTCCGGGCTCATCCCCATCACAAATACCTCCTCCTCCTCCTCCTACAACTGTACTGGCTCTCTCCTGCCATTCAGGAAATGTTACACCTTCTTTGTGGAGAGAACCGCCAGAAATAGCGTGAAGTTCTCCAATATCTCCCTCTTTCTTCTTCCTTTTGATGCTCGATTGGCTTGTACAACTCATCTGGTTTTAGGGTTTTTGAAGGTTGATTGCCTTGCCGTTTTATTCATTAAATCTGATTACTTTTATATAATCATATTCTGTAAAAATGTCAAAGGGGATAAATGTGGAAAGATCCAATTGTTTTTGTTCTCCTTAATGCTCAAAGGACTTTAATTCACCTTTTTTTTACATTTTTTAAAAAGAAAGAATTATACCACAATCACAGTAATGCTATTGTTCAGAGTCTTCTCCTCCCTGATTAAGAATGGAGCCATTGGCTCTGTAGCTCATCATTTGCATGGTTTATTATTTAAGGTTGAAGATATATAAACAATAGATTTTCTGAAATAAAAATTCAAGTATATAGAGCATACACTCCCATTTTTTTCAGACAATAACATATATCTTCTCAGACATATAACAATTGTGGATAATGGAAATAAAATACTTTTGAACAGAAATATGTCATATTATTAACATTATCAATCATATTCTATCATAAAAGTTTTGTAAGAAACATAAATACTAATTGATTTCCCTGCAAATAATATCAGGCCAATCTTAGGGTTTTATATAGCAAGTTCAGAATACAGATTACAGGATAATAGAATTTTGCATTCAATAAAAAGAAAATCATGTAATTATTTGGAGAGGAATTTTTAGTTTGATAACTTGTACCCGATCCTTTTCTCAATCAATTAAAAAAAATATTTTAATTTTACTCTGTGAAACACTGGAACCACAAGTTACAGCAATCCACAAACTGCGTGAATCTAAACTTGACTTCTAAAACTTTCTGCTCCAAGATAAAGAAAGACTTTCGTATTTACAATACAATACACAAGGTTGACTGACTGTTTCTCCAGAACTAGACTACAATTTAGTCAATGGAATATATTTTAAGTTAATGTACCTTCATCCTTATGATTATATTTTCAATACCTTTAGTTAAATATACATGTGTATTCAGTTTATCTAGACTTGCTGAAGAAGGATCTAGACTGTATTATAGGCTCTTATATTTTACACAAGTAGTCATGGGGCAGGACTACTCCAGAACTAGACTAAAATTTAGTCTATGGAATTTTTAAAATTACTGTATCTTCATCCTTTTGATTATATATTTTACAATACTACCAGTATTCAGTTTATCTAGACTTGCTGAAGAAGGATCTAGACTGTATTAAAGGCTCCTATGTTACACACAGTCATAGGGCAGGACTATTCCAGAACTAGAACCACTGACTGGTGAAGCTGGCCACAAGCTGCAGCTCAAGGTGATGAGACTGGGGTGTTAGCTTACCAACCAGTCAGCCAGATGAATCAGGCAACAGAGGGCACCTGCTTTACTTGTTCCTAGAGGAGGGGGGGGGATGTTTAACGGATCGAGGAAGCAATTTTTAGTATTTTTAAGAATGAGGACAAAAAATCACGACTTTTCCAGCAGGACTGCTTGAAACTGGCTACAAGAACATGGACTTGTCAAAATAATCTAGACTTGATTCGGCACCATAACTAAAAAGAGGGGACTTTACTTGATTCCTTATCTTTTGTTGATGAAGGAAGCAATTTTTAGAATTATTTTTTAGAACTAGGCCCAAAAAATATTACTTTGTCAAAATAACCTTGACATAATTCAGCACCTGATGAAGACCACTTCCCTTGCTTCCTTACCTTCTGTTGATCATGGACACAAGTTTTAAAAAATATATTTTTCAGAATGAGGAAAATAAAATGATGACTTCTTCAGCACGTATGCTTGAATCTAGCTACAAGATTGGAGAACATAGACTTTTCAAAATAACATAGTCTTGATTCAGCAGACTTATCGCTGAACAATGAAGAGAGGGAGGGGGGTAAAATGTTGGGAAGGAAAGAAATTGCTAAAAAAAAATATTTCGTACAATAGTAGAAAGGAATGAATACTTCTCCAATACTTCTGTTTTCAAGGGGCAGTAGCACATTTTTTGCCAAAATTATTTTTTCAAATTTCCCATTTATAATGACAGTTTATGTCATTTAAATTAACTTTAGGGGGTAAAACATCTTATTGCACAAACCAATTATTCGTATAAAGCAAAAATTGCATGGCGGCCATTTTATTGTGAACACAATTTATTATTTGAATTAGAAAAACGATTCCCATGGCTTTACCGAACAATGTACACTTGTTTATTAACTTGATTTTCTGAAGAGAGAAGAGTGTTTTACTATTGGTAACATTATTTTTCAAATACATTTCATCGACTTATTTGAGCAAAGAAAGGTGCTACTGCCCCTTTAACCTACCCTCAAGCTGCTGGGATTTAAACTAGCCAAAATTATTTACACTAGATCCACTGAGTATAGTAAGCAGTAAGTAATGTAACATGTAACATATATTTGACTTTCTGAAGTAATGGATATACTCCTGTTACATAAGTGGGATATATGGACAGTGCTTTGTACGTTGTAATTTGCTAGAGCATAGAGTATATGATATATATTCTACGTATACAAGTCTACATGGTAGAATACAGATAGTGTCCTCTGTGATAATGACTAGAATAGACCATGAAACAGGTGCCGATATAAGACTGAGAGTGAGATATAAAGTATACCTCCCAGTCAGCTAGATGTTTAGATTAAAGTCAGGTTCTAATACCGAGTAACTAACAAGCACCTGCCCATAGGATGGAGCCAGGTACCAGATGGAAGTGAGGTCTGTCTTTACAGTGTAAAGGAGAGATAAGGCAGGTCAGTAAGAACAATACTCAGAGAACAGCTCCCTGTGTGATACCCTCTTTATAAACCTACGCAGTGGCGGATCCAGGAAAGGGGGGGTCCACCAATGGAAAAGGGGGGGGGGGGGTCCAAAATGTTTTCCCCATACCCGCCCATGCAAACATTTTTGAAAGGGGAGTCCAGACCCCCGGGATCCGCCACTGCTACATCTGATTTTGCCTATTGTTTTGTAGGTCACTTCTTTTCTTGTAGTAACCTCTTGTAGGAAAGTAAGACCTTCAATGAGACTGAATACTTTGAATAAAGAACACATACCATATTTCCTCTAATAAACGCTTATTTTTTCAGCACCCCTTGACCCCGGGCACTTATAAGTGGGCCCGGCGCTTTTTGGAGACCCAACACTTATTTCTTTAAGAGAACATTGAAGTACAAAGGAAGCATTTATCTAATGGTTTAGACCCAGTGCTTATTGGAGACCCGCCGCTTATTGGAGACCTGCATGGCACTAATTTTCTCAACTACCCTTGGCCCGGCATTTATTAGAGGTCCGGCGCTTATTGGAGACCCGCCGCTTATTAGAAGACATACAGTATCTATTACAATTCTATTCTTTACAATTAATATCGAAAAGTATACAAAGATTTTTTCAGCGTGGAGATGGTGGGATTAGAACTTGAAAGTCTTTGCTCTTAACTCGAACGCTCTACCTCTAGGATATGGAAGTAAGCTGGAGGAAGAGGCTTCAATTATTCTATTTATAGCCATACCGTCTCTGCCTCAATATAACACCAGTCAGGGAGACATACTTTTTTATAAAGCAGGATTTTGAAATAAAAATTTATGAAAATGAAATTTTGACATTTGACAGCATTAAAAATAGTCTGAAATTTAATAATTACTGTTCTGTCATCCCTTTTTCTTTAAGTTTTCAGTTCCCCTATCATAGGCGTAGGAACGGTTAAAAACTTCTGAATTTTGTAAGCGGGGGTGGTTGCGTGGTAGATTTGCGCGTTATAGAAACGCCAAGGTGTAATATATGAGGGACAGATATAACCTTTTAGCATTGAATATTACTATAGTTTGCCAAATGTTTTTAAAACCTGGACACATTTTTGGTGTTTGACAATGCCGTTTTAGTCTGAAAGGCCCAAAATGCCAGATGGGCATATAGCACAGGCCGTTGACCATTCACATATGGCACTTTTGACTTCTGAAGAAACCGCTATATCCCCAAAAACTGACATTTTTGGGGATGTACCTTGCAAAATCAAAGTTTTTCTCTCTATATTTGGTCTTAAATATCTGGATTTGCGTTTAAACCTCAATTTTGGTCCCCCCAACAATTTCAGGCTGAAAAAGAACCTAGACTGTATTAATGTTCTTATTCAGTCATGGGACAGGACTTCACATTCATTAGAGTGTTTTTGTAAAGAAGACCTTAAACCTGAGAGATAAAGTTACTCTCAAGTCCAAGAAACTTGATCGACATTATTTTATTTTTCTGATATTTGAAAAGATTATCCTGCATACATGAAATGATACATAAGTGGTACATTATTCAGGTGTTACACCTTCAGACTCCTTTTGCGATTTTCTATATTTGACAAAATGAAGAATTTGATAATTACTGTGTCAAAGGACAACGTTATATTTCACCGAACACACATGTTTCACGATAGAACCTCTGCACAGGTAATAAACACTAACGACTTTCACCTGAAGATAAAACAACTTTGAAGCACAGGTCCTGTACCTAGGAAGTACAGGATGTACCGTGTGTGGACTTGATAAGCGAAGTGTCGAGGGATGAATGAAACAGGAAAGCGGTGAAAACAGTCCTGATTAACGTCGTCTTTCATCTTTGAAGTAATGGTTTGATGGAGCGTGATAAAGAATATAATTCTGGGGATGCATATACGTAAAGTGCAACAAAAAAATAAATGCTACCAAGATAAATGACAAGATACAAAACCTCTTCATCTTTGGTGTCTTATTAAATTAATCTATCTCTTTGGTTCTAGAATCTAAAGGTTTGATGGTAAGTGATAAAGAATTTTGTGTTAATTTTGGACTGAATTAAGTGCAGATCATGAATACCGTAAATCCTTGAATAATCGCCTGCCTTGAATAATTGCCTGCTTTAATAATCGCCTGCTTTAATAATCGCCTGCCTTGAATAATCGCCTGCCTTAAATAATCGTCTGCTTTGAATAATTGCCTGCCTTGAATGAACGCCTGCCTTGAATAATCGCCTGCCTTGAATAATTGCCGGGTTTCATTTGGCAATGGAAACAAATTGGTAAATATATCCTTTTTTTAATATTTCCGACATTTAGTCATATCTATTCTAGAAATTTTAAAAGAGAATATGATGTACATAAAATGACCTAACTCAAAACAATATGATTATATCTCTGAAATTTTACTGTACAATAATTCTAATTCCACACCTACGTTTTAGAGGGGCGTGGATCACAGTAATTTCAGTCTCAACGTTACAAAACTGCTATTTTAAAAATGTTAGCTTTCATGGCCGTCGTTTTTGTGAAAGTAGCCTTATGTAGGATCTAGGGATAATGCCTGTCACATCTATATTTGAAGACGGAGTATACAGACTTTGAATCTGTAACTACAAAGTCTTTCCCAACCAAATGTCAGCTACGATGTAAGATCCATTTATTTCATTCTCGACCATGAATAAAATCTATTTAAAGACAATAAGAATTTACCTTGAAATTTATTCAGAACTAATTTAGTGGCGAATCTAGAGGGGTGATTCAGGGTGTTTGAAATCCCCCCCACCCCCTGAAACATTTTGCATGTATATTTGATGAACCCCAGAATAACCCTCTCCAACCCCAATAATGAACCCCCCTTTCATAATTCCTGGATCTGTCTATATGCCTTCAAAACAAAACCTTACATATTCAATCAAATAATCAATATATAAGTCCCTAATTCTATATGTATATTTCACATCTATTGCTACAGTTAAATTCACCTCATTCAACACACAACAGAGATTTCCTTCGTGAACTCCTGACATTGTTTGTACAATATTTTGGTGACACTTCACGCTTTACACCTACTTTAGGTTCCTTGCACTGAATTTCCCCTGGAGGGAATTCCATGGAATATATAGGATGAATGGAACTCTAGACTCGAGTCAATCTTTCACGGAACTTTAGCTTTTTACTACTGCCATTAGGACAAGTAATACTTTGTTTTTCTTATAGAAAGAGAATACTCAATGACATCCCAGTGTCCAACAGGCCAAAGCATAATAATTAACATTGAGGATCTTCTGATTCAGGGGCTCCTCATAAATATAGAGGCCCTGTAGCCTGGATAGTTATCATGTTAGGTTTTAAGTTTGTCTGGCAGTCGATTTATTAAACAATTAATGTGTAATAACATTATAGACTAATTATTAAACAATGATATCTTCAACGAGTAATAACACATCATGATGAATATTTCATTAAGAATGGAGACAATTTTATAGATATACAACTTCTTTATTCTTTTTTTATCCATAAAATTGCTTCATTCTTCATCACCGTAACATCTAAAATGCCAATCATAGAATATTTCATTAAAAGAAATAAAGACATAATTATACAAGGAGAACGACAATGTTGAGGAATTAAATTTTATATGTGGTCAACAATTAAAAAGTTTTAGATATGGAACTCTCAGGAAGCTATGCGTGTTTATGGTGAGGTTTCATTTTGTTTAGATTTTAAATATTAATATAAAGTACAATTTCTGTGATAGTGTTTCTTTTTTCTTTTTTTTTTAAATTCAAAATTTTACAAGCAATTTAAATATGAAATACCTACCTCTTAAACCCATTATTAATAAAAAAAAATATTGAAATAAAAAGAAATTCTATTCCATACTGTATAAATAATGTTGCAAAGATTTTTTCTTCAGGAAAGTGAATAATGTAAACATTATTACCCTACCCATCAACAGAGCGTATGATTTTGTTTTCGAAACATTTACAAACAGTTTAACATGGAAGCTCCACTTGGCTCAGTGGAACCCCTTTAAAACGAGTGTTGTGTTTTCAGCGAGTGTTGAAAAGTATGCTGAACATGTGTTAAAATGATACTCGTCTTCACCAAACGATGAATGGGGCTTGTCATGCTCATCAAAACCGTGTAATGCTAATCTTACCCATAATACATCTTGAACCTCATCAGCACAAATCTGATAGGATACAGCAGCGTCATGGTAACCGTAAGCCGGCGATCCGTAATTCATCTCGTAAAATCCAGCAGGTGTGTGATTATTAATCCAGAAGTCGCCCCGAGAGAACGATAATCCGTGAATTCTGTGAGCAGGAAGTGCTGTTGATGCCACACTGAGTCATCCGTATCATTCAAACACTCGTACTCCGTGCACTGACAACTTTCGAAAGAAAAACTCTGAAATTGCAACTTTACAGCAAGTATGACAGGTGATCAAGGTCAAAGGTCAAATTCTAGGCTGAAGAAATTTGGCACCTGAGGTAGAGGAAGAGTCGGAATGGATATCCCATCTGAAACTTTTCAACACTTTTTTTCACAACCGGGAAGAAAATGTGAATCAATCAAAATTGGCACGAGCTCCTCAGCTCCTCGTAGTGTTTGACAAATCAAAGGTGAGAGGAGCATACACGGTTAGTTATCATGGTGGAACAAGGTAACAACCAGTTCTTCTGCCTTGGTTGTCCGCGGCAACTGGTCTCACTTCCTTTGATTCATGACTCGTGCTGATTCCGATAAAACACAGCAATGTACTGAATGGCAGGCAGTCTCTCCGCCAACACAAGGCCTCCGTCCCAACATGTGCATGCGTGAGTGTGTGTGTGTGTGTGTGTGTTACCTGGCTTTCTATCTGATCCGTGTCAGCAGTTTCAGGCAGCAGACGTACACATGTTGGATGGCAGACGCGTGCTAGCAGAGCAGAATAAACTAGCCACAGCCTGTATAGGATAGACAACTGACTGATTAAACTAGAGCAGAATAAACTAGCCATGGCCTTATAGGATACACAACTGGCATCAAACTTGTTCATTAAACAAGCCACAACCTAGCCATGGGGTGTATAGGATAGACAACTGACTTATTAAACTAGCCATGGCCATATAGGATAGACAACTGACTTATTTAACTAGCCATGGCCTTATAGGATAGACAACTGACTGATCAAACTAGTCATGGCATTATAGGAAAGACAACTGACTTATTAAACTAGCCATGGCCTTATAGGATACACAACTGACTTATTAAACTAGCCATGGCCTTATAGGATACACAACTGACTTATTAAACTAGCCATGGCCTTATAGGATAGACAACTGACTGATCAAACTAGTCATGGCCTGTATAGGATAGACAACTGACTTATTAAACTAGCCATGGCCTTATAGGATAGACAACTGACTAATTAAACTAGCAATGGCCTTATAGGATAGACAACTGACTGATCAAACTAGTCATGGCCTGTATAGGATAGACAACTGACTTATTAAACTAGCCATGGCCTTATAGGATTGACAACTGACTAATTAAACTAGCCTTTGCCTTATAGGATAGACAACTGACTGATCAAACTAGTCATGGCCTGTATAGGATAGACAACTGACTGATTAAACTACACCCATGGCCTTATAGGATAGACAACTGACTTATTAAACTAGCCATGGCCTTATAGGATAAGACAACTGACTAATTAAACTAGCCATGGCCTTATAAGTACGACAACTGACCTATTAAACTAGTCATGGCCTTATAGGATAGACAACTGGCCTATTAAACTAGTCATGGCCTTAAAGGAGAAACAACTGACCTATTAAACTAGCCATGGCCTTATAGGAGAAACAACTGGCATCAAACTAGCCATTGCCTTATATGATTGACAACTGACTTATTAAACTAGCCATGGCCTTATAGGATTGACAACTGACCTATTAAACTAGTCATGGCCTTATAGGATAGACAACTGACTTATTAAACTAGCCATGGCCTTATAGGATAGAAAACTGACTAATTAAACTAGCCATGGCCTTATAGGATAGACAACTGACCTATTAAACTAGTCATGGCCTTATAGGATCCACAACTGACCTATTAAACTAGCCATGGCCTTATAAGATCGACAAATGGCACCAAAGTAGGTGAATGCACATGACTGGTGTTCACATGGGAAGATTGATAACATTTAAACAAATTATAGAAATCTGAGATCTAAAATCCTTGTGAATTACATACGAAAATTGTAATCCCTTACTAAATATTATCCAGAAAGTGGATAAACCTTTCAAACGTGACAGCACCTATAGTCTAGAGATCCAACCTATTGTGAGCGGCTGCCTGGGAGAGAAGGAAACTGACATCAAATTGACTGGGTGTCATTGCAGGGCAATGATTGTTTGTGTGGGAACATGGCTGGAACATAAACAAACTTTACATGCAGAGTTGTTGTTGAAGAGACGATGGCATCAGTTTTTAAAAAAAGATGTCTATGTTTCAGACCACATCGAGCCATTGAGCAAATTCCTTATCCACACTTAATGCTATATTTTAACAGACAATTACTCACAAGACATATACCCTACTTTCAACACTGGTCAAAGAAAAAAGCTTCAAAGTTGTCAAAGACACATCAAGGTGTATACAGTCCTTCGTATAAGCAGAGTGTAAAGTTTCAGAGATAAACTTCAGAAACAACATGACAATTATATAGATATGGCACTAAGTCATTATGCCAACCACATTTTTTTTAGTTGATATGTTATGTTTTGTTTTTATGAATTACATTTTTGTGTGCCATACGACCTTGCAGCTAGACAGGCATTTCAGAGTTGTCTTCCCTTCCCTAACAATTAGCATGACATCGTAACCAGCTTTATTGAGTAAACTGTTCCTGTGTGCACTCTGAAAGTCATCAATCATGGAAACTGGTAACGAAAAACCGTCCTTCTGAGAGAAAACTTGCAACAAAATACAGCAACTACTGCTAGCTGAAAAAAATCTTCATGCAACCATAACGGCCAGTGTCAAGACACACAAAGTTATCACCACTGACCCTACTTTTTGGGATTCAGATCCAGAAAAAGTATGATGGAAGCAGAAATCATGGTTTTGAGGAAGAACTTCAATGCTTACAGCTTGAAAGACCACTTAGGACTCCGGGTGTAAATCACGCATGTTAGAAGTTATCGAAACCAATGCCCCCCCCCCCCCCCCCCCCCCCCCCCCCCCCCCCCCCCCTCAAACAAAAACAAAAATATGGCAAAATTTTTCCTCCCAATTTAAAAATAAACTTTTACCAGATTTCTACGAAGAACTATCTAGAGCAAAGTTACTTTTTCCCCTTTTTATTACTCCTGCCTTAAAACATGTTGCCCCCAAAAAACGCAAAGTAATTAAATTTGCCTGGTCTAATGTAATCAAAACAATCTGAAAAATCATAATTAAGATCTAGGTATCATGATTGACGAGCATATAAAGTACATGAGGTATTTTTATTTGGGGAGATATGCTTCAGACAAAATGACTTATTACTTGTAATTACCTTTTATTTTTTTCATAAATATTTGTTGTAAATTAAACACTATATCAGTAATGTTATAACATGACACACTGTACTGTGCGATAGTATAACTGTTTCTTTTATTAGATTAAATGTTTTAATTGGGCACACCCACTGGTATATTTACTGTGGGAAATCATTATTGTTTACTGGATATATATTATACCTGAAGTACCAGAACAGAAATTGTTTAATGAATATATTCTCAAAATGTTGTATATACATAGAGGTAGACTCTAAATACTTGAAAAGGAAAATATTGAAAAGGAGCCTTGATCTATTTTCGGAAAATCCCACTTCTCATAGTCTCCGTTTCAAAATCTAATAAAATCGTGATATTTTCAAAATAAATCCTTTTTTCAGAGTCTGAGTGTAAGACCAACATAGACACTGTACACGAGATATTACAATAGTTCTTTGGATGTATCTTAAGTCCCGTATAGAGCATCATACTTCAGATAATATTACTGTTTTCTGGATACACGATATGAATACTTCTGTGCAAGAATTGCTCTACCGGGTAAGAATATAACATCAACAAACACTACACTTAGTGTTCAAGATATCTTATCTGCCTGCCAGTCAGCCAATAGACTAAAATTACAGAGGG